>JADBJO010008021.1:53230-58230 GCA_016801955.1 Conus betulinus
TACGGAGATGTGGGTGTAGGGTAGGGATGTATGTGTGTGAAAATGGAGGTGTATGGAGATGTAGGTGTATGGAGGTGTATGTGTATAGAGATGTAGGTGTATGGAGATGTAGGTGTAGACAATACAGGTGTACAAGTATGGAAATATGTATATACTAAATACCATGTAGCAAGTATGGAGATGTAGGTGTCGGTAATACAGGTTTTCAGGTGCGTGTATTCAGTACAGGGCAGTTATAATGGGAATGTGAGTGTAGATAGTTTTAGGGTATAAGTATGGAAACAGTACAAGAGTGTAAGTGTGGGGATGGGGGGTTTTATCAAAGCAAAGTATTAAGCATCGAAATGTACGTATTAACAACATAGGGTAGTAAGTATGGGAGAAACGCCTGTTGATAACACAAGGTAATAGGTATGGAGATGTTGATAAGTATGGAGATGTAGATAAGTATAGAGATGTAGATAAATATAGAGATATAAGGTAAGTGTGGAGATGTAGTCAAGTGTGGATATGTAGGTAAGTATGGAGATGTTGATAAGTATAGAGATGTAGATAACTATAGAGATTTAGATAAGTATGGAGATGTTGAGAAGTATAGAGATAAGTATGTAGATAAGTATGGAGATGAAGAGTAAGTATGGAGATGTAGGTAAGTAGAGAGACGTAGATAAGTATGGAGATGTGTAGATAAGTATGGAGATGTAGATAAGTATAGAGATGTAGATAAGTAGGGAGACGTAGATAAGTATGGGAGACGTAGATAAGTACGGAGATGATAAGTATGGAGATGTAGGTAAGTATGGAGATGTAGGTAAGTATGGAGACGTAGATAAGTATGGAGACGTAGATAAGTATGAAGATGTAGATGTAGATGTAGATAAGTATAAGTATGGAGACGTAGATAAGTATGGAGACGTAGATAAGTATGAAGATGTAGATAAGTATGAGACGTAGATAAGAATGGAGATGTAGATGTAGATAAGTATGGAGATGTAGATAAGTATGGAGATGAAGATAATATGGATTTAGAGACGCACATACAGAGAATAGGATGGTAATGTGTTTACCTATAGATAATAGAAGGTAGAGAGAAGTTGTTCATGTAGACTACAATACAGAAAGGAATGAGTTATACGCACACATAGAACACAAAATAGTAACTCTGTGTCCACTCGTAGATGATATAGAGAGTGGTGAGCGTGAAGTTTTTTTTGTTTTTTTTGTTTTTTGTAGAAGTATGGAAAAGTTTTGAGGAAATAACAGCATATGATTGTAGGCTATGACAATGTTCGCGCAGAGAATGCAGGGTAGGATGTATAAAAAAAAATGTATGTATATAAAAATACAAGATTAGATATCTGAAGATGCCCCTTTTCAAAAACACAGAGTAGAGACTAGGTGGTGTGCAGGGAAATGTACATGTAGAGAACATGTATTGCAAAATATGGAAATATGTGAATTTACGGGATTAAAAACAAAGTATGGAATTGTAAGTATAGAGAAAACAAAAAGTGTTGTAAAGATTTGAGAAACGGATATTGAGAATACATGGTTTGTACATGGCTGCAAATGTGGAGATGACACGTAAAGAATGCAGAGCAGTAGAATTGAGATGTGGGTGTTTAGAACACAGGGTTTGAACATAAAAAGATGGAAGTGTAGAGATACATAAACAGAATCTAAGGCAGGTAGAGACGAATAAGTATATGGATTATGTGCACATGTTAAGGAACATTAGGAACACAAAGTTTGTGAGGAGGGCTTGGAATGAAAGTAGTCAGCTGACAAAAGCAGCAAATGTAGTCTAGGGAAGATGAGAACGAAAGATATGGTTTTGACCTAACATGCCCGTTTGTAGCTTTACAGGGTTAAAACAAAAGAGCGAGCAAAATCGTACACGTTACAAACTCTTCCAGACCACTCTTGAAACGTTGGTAGCACAACTGTAATAATGTAGCTGCCCTGAATCATTGCTATGCCGACTGTGATGGTCGACTCAACGTTTGTGAAACTGCTTTACAAAACTGTGTGCAGAAAGAAAGACTGGATAATGACAGTACGATTCACATGTCATCTTTTCTGATCCCATTATCAAACTGAAATGCTATATCAAGCCAACAACGAGAGCATATTCGAACATATGAATAAAAACTACGTGAAATACATAACTAACAGAAACGCAGAGATTACACCATTTTCTTTGCTTCCTCTGGGTGACCAGTTGGAAATCCATCTATGTTCATTGACGACTGGCAATGGCTGTAGAAATCAGTCGCTTAACGAAGAGGCCGATGCTTCTGTTTCAGAGCCAACCTGTTGCCCTCTACAGGGGGGATCATTCTCACATCCCTGAGGCACAAAGATATGGATACGTAACGAACTGTGTAAGTCTCTCTCTCTCTCTCTCTCTCTCTCTCTCTCTCTCTCTCTCTCTCTCTCTCACACACACACACACACACACACACACACACACACACACACACACACACACACACACACACACACACACAAAGTGGTTACTATGTTTTCGTTATGATTATTTTGTAATAAAACTTTTTATTACTGGAGAGCAGGAAACTAGAGCAAATATGCGAATCTGCAGCTCTCCGATGGACTATGAAGTAAAGACAGACCAACTGGGCTCTTTTATTTCGTTTAATTCATTCGTTCTCGTCCGAGAATCTGTTTTGGTCAAAGCAGAAATCGCTCTTTTGTATTTCGAAATGATAGATATAAAAAGGTAAAAGTATTGTAAGCTTTTTGCTTAAGGTTTGATTTATGGATATAAAATGGAAAGTAAATTGTAGATCAAATCATTGCATATTGGATAAGAATGTCGGTATGTTTGTCAGTTTGCAAACATGAGATCAAAGTCCACACATTGGGTCGATGTTTTGATGAATGCAGCACTGTACATTATATACATGATATTTCGAGTCAACTTGCCGTTAATTTGGCTGATAAAGATAGAAAAGCAGATTGTAATTCGTCTAATTCTGCATGTACATAAGTATGAAATGTAAATTATGGTTATGATTAGAAAGGCAGATTGTAATTCGTCTGATTCTGCATGTATATAAATATGAAATGCAAATTATGGTTATGATTGCAGTTTATGTCAATATGTTCATGTAGATGGAGAGGTGTGATTTAAAGGTCACCCGTCTTGATCTGTATTCAGGTTAACAGCATCAAGTATGCAGGTTTCCAAGTTGGTTACATCATATGGGGTAAGTGTATTATGAAGCAATACTGTGTGTTTCATTGCATGGTTTTGAATGAAAAAAAGTCGGGAGATGTCAGTAATAGAAAAAGAGAAACTTGACCCAGTCCTCCTTCTATAAATGGTCCAATCTGCCCCTAAATATCGCCCCATCTGCCCTATAAAGACCGCCTTGTTTGGCCCTAAACATGGAATAGTAGACTCAATAGGGACATCTTTGTTTGCCCCTAATATTGTCCCCAACAGGGACATCTTTGTTTGCCCCTAGATATTATCCTATCTGTCCCCGAAAGACTCACCTGGCAGCCCCTACACATATCCCTGTCTGTCCCCCAAACACGGGTCTGTCTGCCCCTGAACAAATCCCTATCTGTTTCCTAAAGACTGGTCTGTCTGCCCCTAAACATAACCCTATCTGTCCCCTGACTGGTCTGTCTGTCCTCTAAAGACTGGTCTGTCTGTCCCCCATAAACACCTAAGGACTGGTCTGTCTGTCCCCTGAAGACTGTCTGTCACCTAAATCTGGTCTGTCTGCCCCTAAACATAACCCCTATCTGTCCCCTAAAGACTGGTCTGTCTGTCCCCTAACAAACCCTGTCTGTCCCCTGGTCTGTCTGTCCCCCAAAACATAACCCTGTCTGTTTAAAAAAAAAAACTGGTCTGCCCCCTAAACATGACCCTGTCTGTCCCCTAAAGACTGATCTGTCTGTCCCCTAAACATAACCCTATCTGTCCCCTAAAGACTGGTCTGTCTGTCCCTAAAGACTGGTCTGTCTGCCCCCAAAACATAACCCTGTCTGTTTCCAAAAAACTGGTCTGTCTGCCCCTAAACATGACCCTGTCTGTTTCCTAAAGACTGGTCTGTCTGCCCCTAAACATAACCCTATCTGTCCCCTAAAGACTGGTCTGTCTGTCCTCTAAAGACTGGTCTGTCTGTCCCCTAAACATAACCCTGTCACCTAAGGACTGGTCTGTCTGTCCCCTAAACATAACCCTGTCTGTCACCTAAATACTGGTCTGTCTGCCCCTAAACATAACCCCATCTGTCCCCTAAAGACTGGTCTGTCTGTCCCCTAAACATAACCCTGTCTGTCCCCTAAAGACTGGTCTGTCTGTCCCCTAACCATAACTGTCTGTCACCTAAAGACTGGTCTGTCTGTGTCCTAACATAACCCTGTCTGTCCCCTAAAGACTGGCCTGTCTGCCCCTAAACATAACCCTGTCTGTCCCCTAAAGACTGGTGTGTCTGCCCCTAAAACATACCCTGTCTGTCCCCTAAACATAACTCTGTCTGTCCCCTAAACATAACTGTCTGTCCCCTATACATAACTCTCTGTCCACTAAACATAACCCTGTCTGTCCCCTAAACATAACTGTCTGCCCCTAAACATAACCCTGTCTGTCCCCTAAACATAACCCTGTCTGTCCCCTAAACATAACCCTGTCTGTCCCCTAAAGACTCACCTAGCTGCCCCTAAACACAATCCTGTCTGTCTTCTAAAGACTTGTCTGTCTGCCCCTAAACATGGCTCCATATGTCTCTACATATAACCCTGTATCCCCTAAACATAACCCTGTCTCTCCCTAGACATAACCCTGTCTGCACACTCTCAAGCCTGGTCTGTCTGTCCCCTTAACACACCCCTGTCTGTTCCCTAAAGACTGCCCTGTCTGCCTCTGAAACATAGCCCTTTCTGTCCCCTAAACATAAACCTGTCTCTCCTCTGAACATGAGCCTGTCTCCTCCCTAATGACTGGTCTGTCGGACCCAAAGCAT
>JADBJO010008021.1:63230-68230 GCA_016801955.1 Conus betulinus
AATCTGTGGGCCACAGGTGTGTTCTCTCCTTTAACATGCGTTCTGTTTCTCCAACATACACTGTTTTGTCGCATCTTTGCATAGTAGAGCATATACTACGTTTCTGTCTGTGCATGCTGTTTTTCGTAACCTCGTATGTTTTGTTGTGTTTTGCATTGAATACAGATGTTGTAATCAATGAGTTGCAGATGTCACAATTGCAAGTCTCTGTGTCTCCTCTCTCATAGCTCTATCTGGTTTTTGGTGGACGAGGGTGTCACAAAGATTTCTATCACGTCTGTATGCAGGAATTGGGGGATCTTCAAACACTTTCTGCATGCGTTCAGAGGTATATAGAGAGCTGGGGGGGCGTTTTTTGAAGTATTGCCCTCACGTCTGGTAGTAACCTTGAGTATGTCAGGACAAGGGGCACTCTTTTTTGTATTCTTATTGGTGTTTTTCTTTTCCAACAGATGTTTTCTGTCCATATTATCAACCTTGTGTTGTTGCTGGTCGATAAGTCTACCGCTGTATCCACGTTTCCAGTGGACTTTTTGACTTCTGATCTGTGCCTGAAGTAGTCTTCTTTTTTTTTCACAAATTCTCCTTAGTCTTACACCTTAACCCATACGCAAGAGATTTCTTTGTATGTGTTGGGTGGCAAGAGTTCTGTCGAAGGTACAGTTGTTTGTCAGTTTTTGTTTTTTTTTTTAAGAGATCTGTGCACACGTGCCCGTTCTCTGACTTCACCAGAGTATATCCAGGAACTCAATTTGTGTTGTACTCCATCGGAGTGCAGCGTGATTTTGATATTTTTGTGTATGGAATTTGCGTGTTCTGTAAACTGGACCAGTGACTTAAGAATTCCCTCCCAAATGCCGAATCCATCATCTATGTACCGTTTGTAGAAAACCGGTTTATGTTCAAATGCTAGGAGTTTTTCATCCCATTTTCCTCGTGTACGTGCATGCAAAGTTCCTTCCAAGTCTTGACCCTATTGCTATCCCGTCAGTCTTTTTATAGTGGGTATCACCATGGCTCAATCCATTGTTAACTACTACAGTTTCAATCATTTTGATCGCACTGTCTGTGGGAATGATTGGCTCAGTCCTGCTGTCTAGGGCCTCTTTGCACACCTGCATTCCTTCCTCCCTGAGTACCGATGGATATAGCTTTTCAACATCAAAGCAGAAAAGTACGGCATTTTCAAGAATGGGGGAGCGACAATCCTCAAGTTTGTTGATGAAATCGGTTGTGTCTCTGATATACCTTGGTGATTTGGTAACGTATTCATTGAGCCCATGTTCAGTTAGTTCAGCCAACTTTTCCGTCGGGACATTTGTACCACTTACAATCGTCCTTAAGGGTACACCATCCTTATGTAGTTTGGGATTTCCTTTCAGTTTTCCATTTCGACGATAGTGTAGGAGGAGATACTGCTGTAGGTCTTTCGTAATAGATCTTTCTCTGCATCTGTTTACAAGCTTTTTTTTTTTTTTTAATTCAGTCAGGTCTTTGTCTAGTGTTTTGTAAGACTCACTGTTGTTCATTTCATTCTGCAGACCAGAAACACAGTCTTCTTTGTTCATGACAACTACGCCAGAACCTTTATCTACTGGTCAAATGAGAATAGTGTCGTTGTTCAAAAGGTCATGATATGTATCTTTTTCTGAATGACTGAGGTTCATTTTCCATGTTTTTTTTTCTTCAGATTATTCACAATGTCGTTCTTAACTAGTTCTATATAGAAGTCCAGCCAATGGTCCCTACCTGCCTTTGGTGTAAAGTGGCTCTGCTGTTTCAGCTTGAATTTTTCTTCTGGAGGATTTTGATCTCGTGAGTCTTGGTTTTCATCGATGTTCTCATCATAGAAATACTCTCTAAGTAAGCATCCTACGTTCCCATTCTCCCAAATCTACTAAGTCTTTCACAGTATTGATCTTAGATCTATCTGGTACAAACCTGAGCCTTTTGGAAAGCAGGGATTGTTCTGCATCCGTATGTGTGTGGCTTGACAAATGTGTAACTCTTTAACGTCGCTATGAGTTTTTTATTCTGGTTCTGTGGGTTCAGGGGCAGATTTGGGGCCTTTTGCATGGTCTTGTGTTGACAGTAATTGTCTGTAGATGCTTTCTTTCTGTTCATGCGTCTCCGCCGTTTCCTGTTGTACCGTTTTTGTCTACGCTTTGCAGGTTGCATTGCCATTCTGGTCTTGTCAAGAGGCACGTGCGTGAGAGGTTCATGGTAGCATTTTGAATGGATCTGGTTTTCTCCATTTCTGTCCATCCTATGTCCGTTTGTTTGCAATCTAATTGCACGCAGTCAAACCAATCCTGACGTGGTTGTTGATCTCTCTGGGTACGTGTTTCTTCACCGCAGCATTTTGTATGGGTTGGCTTTCTCCATTTTTGTCCATCCCTATGTCCATTTGTGTGCCTGTTTTCTGTTTGCAATCTGATTGCACACAGTCAAACAATCCTGACGTGGTTGTTGATCTCTTTGGGAACATGTTTTTTTGTCATAAATTCATTCGAAAGATCATAGTGGTTAGATCTAAACAGAAGGCACACGTTAGTATCATACAACCCTTCACTTTTCACATTGTGACTCGCACGGTGTCCTATTTGGAAGGTAGAGACATTCCAATCCGATCGCCCTCGCTGTTTCACCTTTACTTGGATACTGACCTTGTAAAGTGCAGATGCTGCCATGAGTTGTGATTCTATAGCCCATGATTCCTCCTTCCATCCGTGAACGTTTGATTCATCAAGTGCTGCTCAACTGGTCCCTCAATGAAAGAAAGCTTGGAAGTCGTCTTTGTTTTTTCTTCATGAAATCAACAATGTTATTACGAATGTCCACGTGTTTATCTCCATCGTCATAAAACTGAAAGCTTAAAGATCTGTACAAACAGTTCCCGTCTCCAGTGATTTTTCATGTGATTACCTTGGTTGTTAGACAGTTGTAGTTTGGGTGGGTTTTTTTTGTTTTTTGTTTTTTTCTTCCTTGATACCGCTCATCCGTGATCTTTCTAGGTTTTCACTGTCATCTGTATAATTGACGAATGTCGTTGCTTACAGAGGGTTCACATGATGCAATTTCATCAGACAGATTTGACATTTTTATCATACACGCCTGTCTTGTAAGATTCATAAGTGACATTGAAGCATCTTTTTTCACTTTGTGACATTTGTCAAGAATATCACTATCCATGTCAACATCATTCGTCCACTGCAAAGAGACGCCTTTGGGGACTGTTGATATAGAGAGACATTTATCCAAGAACATTTGGTGGGACTCGTACCTAGCTCTTTTTCCCTCTAACCTTCTCGGGCCAGTTTCATTATCCATCGTCAGGAGTGTTATTAACACAAGCAGATGATATCCAACTTCCCAAGGGAAGAACATTTTTTGAAAACATGAAATTGTCAAACACTCGATCTGCACTATATTTCGGACACATGGCCTTCATCAGGGAGACAACAGGAAAGGAAAGCTAGGTAACTCCATGGTGGTTAAGTCGGAGAATGATGGTTGGTTAAGTCGGAGAATGACGTCTACAATATTGACGTAATCGTTACGTTTTTCTCTTAGTTAAGTGAAAATCATGGTTGCGTTGCATAGGACGGAACAATCAGAACGTTCTGTTGCAGCACTAGGCTATTGCAAACAGCCAAACTGAGCCACAACACAGTAAGAGAGCGTTCTACAACTGTCTTTTACGCTCCCCGGTTGTGTGGTGAGGGGAATAGTTTTGCTTCCATTCCGTGGTTTAAAAAAAAAAAAAGCAGAATACACAGTAGTTTTGCTTCCATTACGTACTTTTAGCTGTTCACCTACGATGCAAAATTTTGCAGGCAGGTTTGAGGAGAGAAGTGACTGTCTGTCCTTCGTTGTCATTTTCTTGACTGGAGAATGCCCAGCAGGTCGAAAACGTGTCGTGTGTGGTGTGTGTGTGTGTGTGTGTGTGTGGTGTGTGTGTGTGTGTGTGTGTGTGTGTGTGTGTGTGTGTGTATGTGTTGTGTGTGTGGTGTGTGTGTGTGTGTGTGTGTGTGTGTGTGTGTTTTGTGTGTGTGTGTGTGTGTGTGTGTGTGTGGTTTGTGTGTGTGTTTGTGTGTGTGTGTGTGTGTGTGTGTGTGTGTGTGTGTGTGTATTGTAAATTGTTTGTTGCTTCGTTTTGTGATGCAGTATATCTGCGCCAAATTTGACGAGATAAGTGATTGCTCGTTCTTCATTTTTTGTTGTCGTGAGTGTCGTTTATCTTACCCGAAGAAGACCTAAGAGGTCGAAACGCGTCGTGTTTTGTCTTGTAATTCGTTTATTTATGTTTGTGGGATGTAGTGCTTAAACTTTTTAAGAGCAGTATATCTGGTTTTGCTCTTTGTTTTCAAATTCTGCCTGCAGTCGTTTCACAATGAAACCACTTCGTGTAGTCGCAAGTTTGTACGGAAAAATATCAGTCATTTCATAATAAAAACCATTTCGTGTAGTCGCAGTCTTGTACGGAAAATATCCTAAGCAGGTCATCAACGTTGGTAAAAATTGACTCGGTGACAATCCTGGCACAAGAACGCATCAATCATATTTGACCGTTTTTTTCTTTTCCCCCCCCCCCCCCCCCCCCCCCCCCCCCCCCCCCCCCCCCCCCCCCCCCCCCCCCCCCCCCCCCCCCCCCCCCCCTTCTTCTTTATTGTAGTGTGAAACTTTAACATTCGTGTAGAAGACTAAAGTAGTGAATCACAAAACAATGTTGATACTATATACAGAACAGGCTCTTTTGGTTATTTTCCCACACAGGCCTATAGCACTGGCGGCCGCCATTGTGGCAGTGACTCAGATTCTGCTGTGCAAGTTTGTGTTTCTGCAAGAAAACGGAAAATACTAGTCCCTTAATAATAGGTATGCATGTCTAAACTGTATGGAGTTCTACATATTCATGTACGTGTGTATACATATGGATGCTTAGGCGTGAAAATGTATGTGTATTTGAATGTAGGAAGAATATATAGCTACACGATTAT
>JADBJO010008021.1:73230-85730 GCA_016801955.1 Conus betulinus
AAAAGATGTTGACAACACAATAGAAACGGAAACGGTAAATGATTCGAAAAATACAGTTGAAATCAGTTTCCTGGATAACCTAATCTCTATAGAGGGTTTCATTAGCTATAAAGAAATTGAAAAAAATGAAAGTGTTTTATGACATACTTTCATCCTGAATTTGCTCCCTTGGTTCTGAACGATCACCTTATTTGAATATGAAGTGACCTCAGCTGGTTTAAAAGCTTTTGGGAGTTGATTTTTAGAAATATACAAATCACAAATAAGTAAGTGATTGAAATAATGGGGCGAGAGCTTCAATATTTTCCCATCAATATCACCTAATGCTCGAGTATTTGTTTGTGTCAAATGAAAAAGAGAACTGCATTCTTCGTATACAGCTATACCGAGAGTAAAGAAAGATCGTTTGAAATTCCTTTGGACGGACAAAAAATAAGGTTAATATACAAAAACATTGTGTGCTGATCCGTCAGAATGAATGATTGAGCTCACAGTTTCAGAGAAATGGACATTAAACTTTCCATGGGACAGATCTTTAAGCGACGTATTCTGTACTTAACATCTTTTGTATTCGTCAGTTAGATTGTAGCTGTCCATATCAATTCGTGATCAGATTTTTAGATGACGAGACCTTGAAAATGTTTGCATTTGTTCTAGAAAGGTTACATGATTCAATCCTTGTAGTGAAACCTGAATGTCTAAAAATCCATTGCATCTTGAGTTAGCCTGTGTAGTTTCTATAGGAAATATGATCGTCTTTACATACAATTATTGTAACCTAACATTGCAATATCAGACTCAGAGATATGATCGTTTTCAGCGTGATTCAGCTGAGCAAAAAATATGAAAGTGTTTACCTGAATTGGTCAAAATGTGAGAAACATCAGCAAGTTTACTGAATGCATGATTACAATTTAAAAAGCCAACTTTGGTGCTAGAATATCCTACGTTTTCTTTTCTTTCTTTTCTTTCTTTTTTTTTTTTTTTTTTTTTTTTTTTTTGTCTGTTTCTTTGGTTTTTAATTTTTCGATACCGTTAAGAAAGTTTGAGGTACATTTCTCTTGTGCTCTATTTGTGCTTAGTTTAGATGGCAATTTCTTTTCATTTCTGTCCAGTAGTTCTAAACTTATGACCCATGTTAATTTTAGTGCTGCACAGTATGCATTTTAACCAAGCCTATTCGTTCCACCTGTTTTACACCTGCTACCGCTGTTCCACGACTCATCCGTCCTGCTTTCCATTTCGTTGTTTGAAGTTTTCTCACAAGGTCTAGCATATTTGTCATCAGCATCCAAAGAGATGTATATTTTCACATCATTCGTGATTGAGACACTGTAGCTCTTCCAAGATTCAAGTACTTCAGAATCACTGCTTGCTATCAGCGGTATATCTCGGGGGGGGATTTTGGTTTGTGTTCTATCAGAAGTCAGATTCACACAGGTGTTTGTGTGTGTGTGTGTGTGTGTGTGTGTGTGTGTGTGTGTGTGTGTGTGTGTGTGCACGTGCGCGCGCGCCTGCTTTGCGTGTGTGCGATTATCTTCCATCACTTACATTGAAACACATAGGCTTTTACCATTCTTTCAGAAGAAACGCACGCTTATCAGAAGATGGTGGAAGCAGAAGAACAACAGCGCCACAGAAGAAGCCTGGCAGCCCGGGGCAACTGGCACGTCTTCTTCTACACCCTTCTCATGAACCCAGACATCCGCATCACCCGCAAGGGCTACCTTCAGATGCTGAAAAAAGCCAAACAACTGGGCGTCCGGATCCCGGTCTCTGACAGACAGGCCGACGTCAACATGGAGGAGCTGCAGAGAAATCTGGCCAGGGCGGAGGGGACGACCTCTGATGAGCCTGCTGAAAGAGACCCGGAATGGGGGATGCCTCCCGGGGAGGCTCCTGGTTCCACGGGCATTCGAAAGAATGGAATTGACAGTGGGGGTGAAGGGACGGCAGAACACCAAAATGGCTTTCGTGGAGGAGGGGAAGGGAAGAAGGAATCGGACGACGAAAGAGGACGGAGATGCCTCTACCACGGTCGGGAATATAACTCCTGTTCAAATGTGACCGCTTGATGATTGAGAGGCAGGTGACTGGCTCGAGCACGTCTTGCCACAGATGACATGTTCACTTACGGGATTTTTTTTTTTTTTTTCTTTTTTTTTTTTCCTTTGCTGTCCCAACTTCAGCGCCACCTTAGAGGCAGTGCACCCACGCCGCTCATTCCCACACCCCGTCCACAGCCACAGCCCGGTCGGCCCTGCCGCAGCCCCGGCACCGGCAATCCTCAGGGAGCAGTCAATGTCAAGTCGTCATGAGGTAACCCACCGGAGGAGACACTGCACTGCTGCCGAGTCACTTTGGTAGTGTTCAGTGGCACCTGTTCTGATCTAACAAACGCAGGACACAACCTACTAAACCCCCTACTGACGACAATAATTACTTAGTCGCGGAGCCGGCGTGAGTGAGCTCTCCCTCCGGAGGGCGCCACTACGTCCGTCCAACGACAGCTCTCATGGACTCGCCGATACCGGTGACCCCGACGGAACCAAACTAAAACCACAGACGACTAGACGTGGAGACGACATCGAAATTGAGGTCACCATGAGAGCACGGCCTGAAGAGCCACAGAATTTGAGACATCTTTTTTTTTTTATGCTGATCGATGAGAATGAGGATGATTAAGATGATGCTACGGATTTCCATTTCGGTCTGAGACTACATGACAGGGCTGTACTCTACGCTTCCTTTCATAATATATCCCGGCGTCAACCAGGCCCGAGAGATACAGGCACCTGCAGTGTTGGTCAGGAAATTTGAGCAACACTCTCAGAAACGCTTCCTTTAAGTGGATGAAACTCGACTGTGTGGTCCCAGTCTTCCCAACTGAGTCCGCAGCAAACTCAACTCTGGGTAGGAGCCTGTCGGGGCAGAAAAAACCACATGACTCTGATGGGATTCGAACCCACGACCTCCCATCTGGGAGTCCACGACGCTAACCACTTCGCCACGGCGGCTGGTCTTATGGGGAAAATTTGTATAGTGTAATGGAAATAAACATCTACTGTGACAACAAAATAGTGCTGTATGTTTTAACTTGTGAAGCATTGATGTGATGACTTGTTGACAAACATTCCAATTCTCCTTTTGGGAAACAATCACATGATTCTACTGTTTCTATCTTAAATGTGTCATGATTCATTTCAAAATAAGGGTAGGGAATCCATCGAAGCACAATAAACAACATACATACACTGAGATGATTGTGTGCGTGTGATACATCTTACAAAGATAGACAAGAAGCTCGTGTCTTGCCTCAAGATACTGTCAGATTATTGTGCCGCAAGTATGTTATTGTCATCGTTAGGCCCTACGAACGACATCGTCATGCCCGGTATACGTCACCTTCATGCTGTACTCGCGTCATCGCCACGTTACTACCCTACATACATCTTTGTCATGCCCTGCATACCTTATCGTCATGCCCATCGCATGCCAGCCTAAAGATCTTCGTGGGTATGTTGTCATCAAGCGCACTATGCGTCATCATCTTACTCTACTTAAGTCATGCCCTTCATATGTCATCATTATGCCTCACATATGTCATCATTATGCCCCACATGTTCCATTGTCATGTCTCTTCATGCCTTACATATGTCATCATTATGCCTTACATATGTCATCATTATGCCTTACATATGTCATTATTATGCCTTACATATGTCATCATTATGCTTTACATATGTCATTATTATGCCTTACATATGTCATCATTATGCCTTACATATGTCATCATTATGCCCCCACGTTCCATTGTCATGCCTCTTCATGCCTTCATGCATATTCATTGTCAATTCATGCCTTACATATGTCATCATTATGCCCCACATATTCCATTGTCATAACTCTTCATGCCTTACATATGTCATCATTAGGCCCCACATATTCCATTGTCATAACTCTTCATGCCTCACATATGTCATCATTAGGCCCCACATATTCCCACATAATCATCCACTGTCATAGGCCCCAACTCTTCATGCCTCACATATGTCATCATTATGCCTTACATATGTCAGTCATCATTACGCCCTATAAACATCCTTGTTAAGTCCTACAAACGTCAATGTCATGCCCTGTAGGCGTCATCATCATGTCTTACTTGGGTCACGTCATAGTCAATAGGCGTCGTCGTCATGCCTTGGGTCACGTCATAGTCAATAGGCGTCGTCATCATGCCTTGGGTCACGTCATAGTCAATAGGCGTCATCATCATGCCTTGGGTCACGTCATAGTCAATAGGCGTCATCATCATGCCTTTGGGTCACGTCATAGTCAATAGGCGTCATCATCATGCCTTGGGTCACGTCATAGTCGATAGACGTCATCATCATGCCTTGGGTCACGTCATAGTCAACAAGACGTCGTCGTCATGCTGAACACACGCCTTACACATGTCATCATCATGCCCTACAGACGTCCTCCCCAACAACGTCATTGTCATGCCCGACTTACGTCCTTACATGTCATACTTGAGTCAGTCATAGTCTACATTCGCCATCGTCATGCTATTGTCATATTCTGAATATGCCATCATCATACCATGCACACGTCAAGGTAAGGTAATGTTGCTTATAGCCCAGCCGACCGTAAAGGGGCCATATCAGGGCTGTCACTGCGTGAAAGTCTCTCACAAGGTCATTCAAAAGACAAAAAGCAAAACAAAACAAAAAAATCAAAAAACAAAACAAAAAACAAACAAAAAAAAACACCTCATTCATACAACACACCAGAAAGTTTGTTTTAAAAAAATTTTCTTCTGTAAAATTTTTTCGATCAGATGAAAAATGTTGATCTCTACTCTTTGAAATACACCTTCTAAAAACACCAGAAATTTTTGTTTAAAATCTTTTTCTGTGAAACCTCCTTTTCGATCATTGTGTGAAAAATGTTGAGTTCCTAACCTCCTCAAATCATTCATTGATGATTGTGTCGGAGCCACATCCAAACCCAAATATGATGACCTTCTACAGTTCATAACATTTGTTTCAGTTTCCCACCCAGCTCTTCGCTTCACCTACGAGGTTTCGGAGACCACTGTTTTGTTTTTTGGATATCCAGCCGTCCATCTCAGCTGACTCACAACACCTGTCAACTTCTGTTTTCAACAACGCCACGGCTTCTCATTCTTACCTGTTGTATTCATCTAGTCATCCACGCCCTGCAAAGGACAACATTCCTTCTCCCAGTTCCTACGTCTCCGATGTCTGTGCAGTGATGACCAGGACTTTGAAGCAAAGGCACTGGACATGGCATCCTTTTTCGTGACACGTGGTTATGCACATGTCATTGTTCAAGAGGCTCTTGTTCAAGTAAACTGTCTCCCAGTCAGAAGCCTTGATGTCCAAACCTGATGCAGACAACAAAGACCGTATTCCATTGACGCTTATCTACCACCCCATCATATTTCCTGTCAAAAACATCGTCTTATGCCATTTCAAAACCTTACAATCTCATCCTAAGCTGAAATCTTTTTCTTTTTTTTTTTTTTTTTTTTTCTTTCTTTCTTTTTTTTCCCCCGTTGCTGTTCCATTTTCTGTGCCACATCAGTGCCAGTGCATCCACGCCGCTCATTCTGACACTCCGTGCACAGCCACAGCCCGGTCAGTCCTGCTGCAGCCCCGACACCAGCCATCCGCAGGGAGCAGTCAATGTCAAGTCGTCAAGAGGCAACCACCGGAGTAGACACTGCTCTGCTGCTGAAACATTTCGGTGGTGTTCAGTGGCGCCTGTTCTGATCTAACATACGCAGGACACCACCTACTAATCCCCCCTACTGACGACAGTAATTGCTGAGTCGCGGGAGCCGGCGTGAGTGAGCTCTCCCTCCGGAGGCGCCACCACGTCCGTCCAACGACAGCCCCCATGGACCCCGATGCCGGTGACCCCGACGGAATCAAAACAAGACCACAGACGTGGAGAAGACATTGAAACTGAGGTCACCATGAGAGCAGGCATGAAGGGCCACAGAATTTGAGACTTTTTTTTTTTTTTCGTAATGCTGATCGATGAGAACAAGGATGATGAAAATGATGCTATGGATTTCCATTCCGGTCTAAGACTGCATGACAGGGCTGTACTTTACCATTCCTTTCATAATATATCTCGGCGTCAACCAGGCCCGAGAGACACAGAAACCTGCAGTCTTCGTCAGTAAATTTGAGCAACACTCTCAGAAACGCATCCATTAAGTGGATGAAAACTCGACTGTGTGGTCCCAGTCTTCCCAACTGAGCCCGTAGCAAACTCAACTCTGGGTAGGAGCCGGTCGGGGCATAGAAACCCAACATGACGCTGATAGGAATCGAACTAACGACCTCCCAACCGAGTGTCCACAATGCTAACCACTTCGCCACGGCGGCTGGTCCAAAGCTGAATCTATCTTCCCCAACCTACCCACATTGTCTGCAAGAGAGACACAAACCTTCTAGATCAGCTTGTACGAACCAAGTTCAGCACAAACACGAACTCCTCAGCCGGAAACTCCCCGTGCAGTCAATCAGGACGTAAAACCTGGTCCTTCATTGCTAACATCCACAGCATCACTGTCCAAAAGAAATTCGATTTCCGAGCCCATTTCACCTGCCAGTTCACCAACTTGGTGTACATATTGAGATGCAGCCTCTGCTGAAAGTTGTGCATTGGGGAAACATACCCTACCCTCAACGAATGCTTTGTGGAGCACCTCAGAGCCATCCAGTCATCTCATACAGTACCAGTGGATTTTTAACACTGTATTGCCACAACCAAACCCATATCTCCATTGCTGCTGTTTGGCAAAACCACTCCTCAGCTCCAGAAAGAAAAAAATCATGGAATCAAGGATCATCTCTCGCCCTGGCACTACAATTCCTGATGAACTCAGCTCCCACATCTGACTTCTTTAGTTTGTATTATTCAAGTTCTTTGCCCTCGCTCTCATTTCCCCCAACCTCTCCTCCATCCCTTTCACTCAACACCCCCTCCCCTAATTTCTCCATCCCACTATCTTCACATTCACACCCCCCATGTACATATATGGCATATTTATAGTATAATATGTAGTGTACAATGTATAAACCCCAAGCATCATCTCCACCATCCAGGTATGCATACTCATAGACACATGCACATGTGGACAATCCATACGCACCTATTTTTATAGGAGTTTCCCCCCCCATCCCCACCCCTTTATACCCCCACACACACCCCTTACTCCGGCGTTTTTTTTTTTCCCTCATACACACCCTCAAGCACCCCCTTCCAAGCGTAAGACTCCTTCTCTTCCACTCTCTCCCTTTCTTTTTCTTTATCTCTATTTTTGTTTTCCTTTTCCCTCTATCTGCCTCTCTTTTTCCTTTTTCACACACACACACACACACACACACACACACACACACACACACACACACACACACACACACACACACACACACTTTTGAACACGTATTCGTATGTACACACACACACACACACACACACACACACACACACACACACACACACACACACACACACACACACATTTGTCTAATATCACATAGTTTGTGAACAGACGTTAAATTAAATACTACTACTACTACTACACACACACACCTTTAAACACGTATTCGTCCGTTTACGTATATGTTTTCATAGGTCATTGCCTACACGTATATATATGTCTTTCGTCTTATGTCAACAGTCCTGAATACGGTCTATGACTTAAACGTTGAAGATTTTTGTTCTGTTTTCATTTTTATTCTATTTTTTAAATCTTTTTTGAGCATCCTCAAAGACAGGTTGTATTGTTCATAGAAGATCGGCGGTTAAAAATCTGTTCCATAGAAAACGGGTTTTAAAAAAAGTATCAATCTTCTGACCTACCTACCTACCTGCCTACCTACCTAGCTACACCATATATAGCCTATATATACATATATATATATATATATATATATATATATAATGCTGAAAATTATACATATATAAGGCAAAAAGACAATTTACCTGGCTTCTGGACGTATATGAGATGCATGCATCCGTGCAAGGTCGGTGCTATAGAAGCATAAAAACACAAACAAACACTTTGCCTACATTTTTGTTTTTCGAAAGCAGTAGATGCCTTGTCTTCCAGTGTAAATGGAAATGAACATCCGTTAAAAACGAGTAAGTCAAATGCAAAATCCCATCGTTCACATTCGTATGCACACCACAAAGAAAATTAAAATTGAATTCGCACTTTCTCTCTCTCTCTCTCTCTCTCTCTCTCTCTCTCTCTCTCTCTCTCTCTCTCTCTCTCTCTCTCTCTCTCTCTCTCTCTCTCTTCATATCTACGGCTGCTTATTGAGATAACACCACTTAGTATATAATTCCAGTCTTGTGTAGTGTATGATTAGTTTTTTAAAAGAAATGGGGGGGGGGGGGGGGGGGGGATGAGGAGGATTGTGGATGCATTGTGATGGCTCTCTCTCTCTCTCTCTCACACACACACACACACACACACACACACACACACACACACACACACACACACACACACACACACACACACATATGGACACGTACACGTACACATGAAAATGTATAAAATAAAAAAAAAAAAAAAAAAAGAAGTTGTTATTGTTAATGCACTGTAGTTGTCTAATTATCATCCTTCGCAGCTTGCATGTTAATATTTTACAAAATGAATATAACTGACTCTCTCTCTCTCTCTCTCTCTCTCTCTCTCTCTCTCTGTCTCTCTCTGTGTGTGTGTGTGTGTGTGTGTGTGTGTGTGTGTGTGTGTGTGTGTGTAGGTGAGTGTGCGTAGGCGAGTGTGCGCAGGCGAGTGCGCGCACACGTGCGAGGGCATGTGACTTCCTGTTATCCCATACATGTTACTCTCTCTCTCTCTCTCTCTCTCTCTCTCTCTCTCTCTCTCTCTCTCTCTCTCTCTCTCTCTCTCTCCAAATTCCACGTTACTTTGCTAAATACCTTCTACGCATTTTCATGCCTTCTGAAAAATGTTTACATGTTGTGCACTTCTCTCTCTCTCTCTCTCTCTCTCTCTCTCTCTCTCTCTCTCTCTCTCTCTCTCTCTCTGTGTGTGTGTGTGTGTGTGTGTGTGTGTGTGTGTGTGCGTGCGTGCGTGTGTGTGTTCCAAATTGTCATATTCATTTCACTGTTTTCATACATGCTAACTGTTGTACGTTTTAGTACATTTCCATTTTAAATAACTATATTTTATTCTTAAGATTAACTATTTTTCTAAAGAATTACAGCTGTTTGCCCCCTTGCCTTGGATAACCATCGTTTTGTTTGTTTTCCTGAAGAAAAACATATCGTTAAATTTGTATAACAAGACCAAACACCAGTTTGGGAAACGAATTCATGGCCAGCGCTTTCGGGGCTGTGATGCCCCTTCATCACTTGCCATCTTATTTGCTACAGACGTCATCATGGTACGCGTCAAAGATGAAAATACGTCACAGATAAAAATACGTCACAGGCCGAGAGATTAAAAATACGTCCCGCACAGTGTGATGGCATGAGTACTGGCTGAGTATGGATAGAGAGGAGGGGTGGGGGGGGGGGGGGGGGGGGGGGGGGGAGGGGGAGCGAGGGAGGGGAGAGAGGGAGGGAGGGAGGGGGAGGGGGGTGGAGGGAGGGAGGAGAGGGAGGAGGAGGAAGAGGGGGGGGGAAGGAATGGAGGGTGAGAGGGAGGGAGAAAAGAGGGAGGGATGTGGGAGGTGTAGGGAGGGAGGAGGAGGAGGGAGGGAGGTGTGGAGGGAGGGGATGGGGGGAGAGGAGGGAGGTGTGGAGGGAGGGGTGTTGGAGGGGGAGGGAGGGAGGGATGGGAAAAAATTGTGAGCGTGTTTGGGGTGGACAAGTGCAGGAATAGGGAGCGGGACGATAATAGAACAGTTCGTAGGATGGACCGTAACATATCGTTCCGAGCCATTACAGAAAAACTAGTTACTACCCCCATGTTCCATGTTATTTCTACATGTGCGTGTGGTAGTATCACGCCTTGGGTCTGAAACAGGCGTCGGGGAAAACAGGGATAATCATTGTAACCCACAGTTTTTTTTTCTCCCTCATTGTTGCTGTTTACTGAAAGATAATCATTTTTTCCTCGAGTAAACAGGAAACCGGTTGTAATCCTTGAACGCAACAGCGTTAATAGCTGTTTTGCCCTGCTGTTGCTTTTTTTTTTTTTTTTTTTTTTTTTTTTTTTTTAAATAGTAGCTGTTTTCCTCTGCTGTTGCTGTTTTTTTTTTCTGAAAATAGTAGCTGTTTTTACCTACTTGCCGTTTTTTTTTTTTTTCTGAAAGATAGTAGCTGTTTCCCCATGCTGTTGCTGTTTTGTTTTTTTTTTTTTTTCTGAAAGATAGTAGCTGTTTTCCCCAGCTGTTCCTGTTTTTTTTTTTTTTTTTTGGGTTTTTTTTTTTTTTCCTGAAAGATAGTAGCTGTTTTCCCCCTGCTGTTCCTTTTTTTTTTTTTTTTTTTTCTGAAAGATAGTAGCTGTTTTCCCCTGATGTTCTGTTTTTTTTTGTTTTTTTTTTTTTTCCGGAAAGATAGTAGCTGTTTTCCCCTGATGTTCCTAGCTTTTTTTGTTTTTTTTTTTTCTGAAAGATAGTAGCTGTTTTTCCTTGCTGTTGTTGTTGTTTTTTTTTTTTTGGCAAAAAAATTGTAGCTGTTTTTTTTCCTACTGTTGCTGTTTTTTGTGGAAAAAAAAAGTGGCTGTTCTCCCCTGCTGTTGCTGTTTTTTTCTGAAAGATAGTATCTGTTTGTCACTGCTGTTGCTGTTTTTCTGAAAGATAGTAGCTGTTTGTCACTGCTGTTGCTGTTTTTCTGAAAGATAGTAGCTGTTTGTCACTGCTGTTGCTGTTTTTCTGAAAGATAGTAGCTTTTTGTCACTGCTGTTGCTGTTTTTCTGAAAGATAGTAGCTGTTTGTCACTGCTGTTGCTGTTTTTTCTGAAAGATAGTAGCTGTTTGTCACTGCTGTTGCTGTTTTCTGAAAGATAGTAGCTGTTTGTCACTGCTGTTGCTGTTTTTCTGAAAGATAGTAGCTGTTTGTCACTGCTGTTGCTGTTTTCTGAAAGATAGTAGCTGTTTGTCACTGCTGTTGCTGTTTTTCTGAAAGATAGTAGCTGTTTGTCACTGCTGTTGCTGTTTTTTCTGAAAGATAGTATCTGTTTGTCACTGCTGTTGCTGTTTTTTTCTGAAAGATAGTATCTGTTTGTCACTGCTGCTGTTGCTGTTTTTCTGAAAGATAGTATCTGTTTGTCACTGCTGTTGCTGTTTTTCTGAAAGATAGTATCTGTTTGTCACTGCTGTTGCTGCTGTTTTTCTGAAAGATAGTATCTGTTTGTCACTGCTGTTGCTTTTTTTCTGAAAGATAGTATCTGTTTGTCACTGCTGTTGCTGTTTTTCTGAAAGATAGTATCTGTTTGTCACTGCTGTTGCTGTTGCTGTTTTTCTGAAAGATAGTATCTGTTTGTCACTGCTGTTGCTTTTTCTGAAAGATAGTATCTGTTTGTCACTGCTGTTGCTGTTTTTCTGAAAGATAGTATCTGTTTGTCACTGCTGTTGCTGTTGCTGTTTTTCTGAAAGATAGTATCTGTTTGTCACTGCTGTTGCTGTTTTTCTGAAAGATAGTATCTGTTTGTCACTGCTGTTGCTGTTTTTCTGAAAGATAGTATCTGTTTGTCACTGCTGTTGCTGTTGCTGTTTTTCTGAAAGACAGTATCTGTTTTGTCACTGCTGTTGCTGTTTTTCTGAAAGATAGTATCTGTTTGTCACTGCTGTTGCTGTTTTTCTGAAAGATAGTATCTGTTTGTCACTGCTGTTGCTGTTGCTTTTTTTTTCTGAAAGATAATCGCTGTTTTTTTTCTGAAAGATTGTAGCTGTTTTCACCTGCTGTTGCTGTTTTTCTTTCTGAAAGATAGTAGCTGTTTTCCCCTGCTGTTGCTGTTTTTTCTGAAAGATAGTATCTGTTTGTCACTGCTGTTGCTGTTTTTTTTCTGAAAGATAGTATCTGTTTGTCACTGCTGTTGCTGTTTTTCTGAAAGATAGTAGCTGTTTGTCACTGCTGTTGCTGTTTTTTTTTCTGAAAGATAGTAGCTGTTTGTCACTGCTGTTGCTGTGTTTCTGAAAGATAGTAGCTGTTTGTCACTGCTGTTGCTGTTTTTCTGAAAGATAGTAGCTGTTTGTCACTGCTGTTGCTGTTTTTCTGAAAGATAGTAGCTGTTTGTCACTGCTGTTGCTGTTTTTTCTGAAAGATAGTAGCTGTTTGTCACTGCTGTTGCTGTTTTCTTCTGAAAGATAGTAGCTGTTTGTCACTGCTGTTGCTGTTTTTCTGAAAGATAGTAGCTGTTTGTCACTGCTGTTGCTTTTTTTTCTGAAAGATAGTATCTGTTTGTCACTGCTGTTGCTGTTTTTTCTGAAAGATAGTAGCTGTTTGTCACTGCTGTTGCTGTTTTCTGAAAGATAGTAG
>JADBJO010008021.1:90730-102571 GCA_016801955.1 Conus betulinus
AGAGAAGAGAGAGAGAGGGGGTGGTGGTGGGTGAAAGTGGGTGAGGGAATGTGTGGGGGCCTGCATATACAAACCAGGCACATAGATGACACACATGGAGTGTGTGCCTGTATGATCTATGATCTATGTGCTCTGGTTGTTTGAATTCAGAGAGAGAGAGAGAGAGAGAGGGGGGGGGAACAAACATGCTTTGTGAGGATGTTTTTTTTTTTTTTTTATGTATTATATGAACTGTTCTTGAACTAGACTCGTTTTGGGTGCAAACAACGTGGTTGTTACCCAGCTTCTTAGCCAGATGTCAACAGAGACAATTCTGTTGTTCAAATGTCACCCCAACAAAAAAAAAACAACAACAACAAAATGAGAGTAGCAAACATTGTTGGGGAACAGATGTGGATTGATCCTCCGCACAGTATTCATGACAGGGGGGGGGGGGGGGGGGGGGGGGGGAAGTGTTCCAAGACCCAGGCGCCACGCGTACGCCGTTCTCGCCACCTACCCCCTCTACCTTCCCCCAGAACATCCCATTGACACCCCACCCACCCCACCCCCATCCCGAACCACCCTCACCCCTTCTATCCTCCACGCTCTATTCTAGGCTCTGGCTTTCCCTCCCTCAGGCAACGAACTTATGGCCTTAGCAGGTGCGGGGCAAAGTGAGAACAGACACTGGGTGCTCGTGGTCTGTCCCTGCAGCTATTTGTTACTCACTTCAAAGACACTGTCTGAGGGGTTTCACCCGACACACACACCCCTCCCTCAAACATTTTCTCCTCATCCATCTCCCAACCAAACCCCCCCCCCCCCCCCACCTCGGCTCCCTTTCTTCCCTGCGCGCTGTTGTCCTGCGGCTTAACGTTGACGAACTATTGCTGCTGGGCCCTAACGTGCCACGCAGAGGGGCTGTCCACTTGACGAGATTGGACAGGAACCAGTCTTTCCCTTCATCAACACCCCGTTCACTTTTGACATAGAGCCAGTATCAACAACAAGGAGAGCCGCGGAACTTGTTTTGACTCGAGGAAGTACTTACGCGCTGAACGGGTTGCACACTACCCACCCCCCCCCCCCCCCCCCCCCCCCCCCCCCCCCCCCCCCCCCCCCCGATATCCGCCCGGTGGCACACCTTTTCACAGTGGTACTACAATCAGTCAAAGTGCTGATTGTTCTTTTCGGGTTGAATCCTTCTTTCGACATCAGGGGAAGACGGGTAGGGCTGTCTTGGTCTACTGCCATTCTCACGAGGTCCATGGATCAAAAAGACGATGGCGCCACAGAGTCTGCCTTGGAAACAACGAGCCGTGGTCATAAAAGTGCCAGGTGCACGTGGCCAGTAGATAAGCGGCGTCAGTGCGTCACAGTCAGATCAAAATCTTAACATTAGTAAATGGACTCCAGACTGAGGCTGGCCAGGTCCGGAAAGTATGGTCCTCAAACTCTAATGCTAACCCGAAACTCCACCTAACCCTCAGCCTAACCAAACCCAAATCTTACAAAACTTGATAACCTTTTTCATCCTTATTGCGATTATTCTTATCGCTATAGTTGTTTCCATTTTCCCCTCTCTTCTTCTTGTTCCACCCACTCTCCCCTTCCTCCCTCCTCCCTTTATATGTTATATTTCAACTTTACACGAGTGTGTGTGTGTGTGTGTGTGCGTGTCACAGGGTCACGGGTGAGTACAAAGGCCTGAAATGTGTGTCAACTAAGGGGAAGGTTATGTATCTGAAGATTGTTTTGTGATTTCATTGGTGAAGATCCCCCCCAAACAAGAGTAACAAATGGTACGAAGTTGTTCTTTGATCATTTAAAAGTTCAAACACCAAATGTTGACTCAAATTTATGGTAGGCCTCAAAGCGCTCACCATTATGATTACACTGTGTTTTAGTGCAAAATTCTAATTTTGGCGTGTGACCTGCTTTGAAAAAAAAAAAAAATCACTGTAATCAGCGTCGTGATCTGGAATGTTCCCGAGGTCAAAGGAGCCGAGGCGCGATCACTGCGAACAGCCTGCGGCATGTTGTACTGCGCACTGTGTGTTTGTGGGGGGTCTTTGTTATCACTTGACTTTGTTGACTTGTCAAACGTGTCAACGCTGTGCGTTGCGTCACTCGGGAGGGCCGTGCTTTGCGATTTGCACGTGTTCATGATAAAGGGACGGTGGCTCATCGTGGGCTCTACACCCCTCTCCACACTTCCCCTTGTCTCCCGTAACCCTCTCCTTCCCCAGTCCCACGGGTCTACCATACCTCTTTGAAGTAGAAAAGATCAAAGTGGAAAGAGGAGGGGGAGGGAGAAAGAGCAATGGGGAAAGGAGGTTGGAGGGGAGGGGGGGGGGGGGGGGGGGGACTAGGGACGAAAGGAGGGAAGGGAGGGCGGAGGAGATAGAGGGAAGTCATTGATACTCCTATAGTTGAAAGTTAATGGGAGGAACAATAAAGAAAATAACCCAGCTGTCTAACAAGCCAGATCATAGTTGTTGCCACAGCATAAATGAACACGTCTTTGATATACAACTAAAAGAACGTGTCTGACGAAAAGTACATTTTTTCCCGGTTTGTCGCCGTCGTCGTCGTTGTTGTTATGTTGTTGTCATCGTCGTCGTTTGTGTTGTCGTCGTCGTCGTTGTTGTGTTGTCGTTGTTCTTGTGTTGTCGTCGTTGTAGTTAATGTTGTTGCCGTCAGGCGTCGTCGTCTTCGTTGTTGTGTGTTGTCGTCGTCGTCGTTGTTGTTGTTCAGGTGTTCTTCATCTTCCGCTGATCTCCAGTGTTGGTGGAACAAGAATAAAACTAACAGCTCACTGACCGAAGAAGGATTGCGTCTGTCCTTTCTAATGCTTTCTTCCCACTACACGCAAATCTGTCTTCTAAAATGACGTAATTCAGTTGGGATGGATTTTCACGTTCGCTCCTCTCCTCGTCCGGAAAGTCAAAGCATCTGGGTCGAATTTGTTTTGTTTGTTTGAGGGGGGTGGGGGAGGGATGTAAGGGAATGGGGGGGGGGGGTGGGGGGGGGGGGGGGGGTGAAGGGTAGGGCGGGGTTGAAGGGTGGGAGGGCAGTTGCTGAATCTATGAATTACACAAATGTTATAGGAGCATAGGTTCTCCAGGGTGATGTACCTCAGTTTAGTTCTGAGCAAATTAGCAGTTGTCGCGCAGCGCAGCCCCAATGATTGTCGTGCAATGTTACTGTTTGTGTGTAGGCCACCGCGAGCACGATGTTCCCACCTGTTCCCAACAGCATGCCATGCAGGTGTTCCTTGATGTGGCCGAAAATGATAACAATAATGATAATAATGATGATGATAATGATAATAATTATAATGATAATAATATATAAAGGTGGCAGGTTTACACTCAGATTGATAAGTTTTGTAGCAGCAAACGAAGCAGCAGCAGCAGCAGGAACAACAACAGCAACAACAACAAAACGGGTTTGGCCAAGTGTCTCCAACACGGCTCTAGGAGACACGAGCCTAATGCTTAGCCGAAACAGATCCCGGACCACAGCCAAACCCTGCCTTAACCTGACCCAACTGTACAAAACTGTATTTATCAACAAGAATAAATAGAAAATGAACAAATAAATGATAAATGAATAGGTGAAATAGATAATAAAGGGGGGAAAAAAAAGGAAAGAAACAAAGAAAAGACAAAAAGAAACAAAACCTCCATCGATAGATTGTGCTCGAACAGTGGGAGTGGGGGTTGAATATAATAAAAAATAATAATGACGATAATTATATAAGAATAATAGATCTAATAATAATTTTGATAATAATGATAATAATATAATGATAATAATAATGATAACAATAATAATAATGATTAAAGTAATTATAAAAGCGCGGGTTTAAACATAGATCTATAACCAAACGAAACAACAGCAGCAGCAACAACAACAACAACAAAACGGGTTTGGCCAAGCCTCTCCATCACGGCTCCAGGATACATGGAACAGATAGCCTGAACAGATCCCGGAACACACCCGAACCCTGCCTTACCCCCACCTTAACCTGGCCCAGCTGTACAGAATCTTATTTATCAACAACAACAACAAAATAAAGAAAGAAAGAAGTAACTAGATAATTAAATCTATAAATAAAAGACAAACAAAACCTCCATCGATAAATTGTGCTCGAACAGTGGGAGTGGGGATTAGGAGTTGTTTTTTCTTCTTTCTCTATGGATACGGAGAAACAACGTCCAGTGGGAACGTACTAGCATCAAACCCCGGTTTAGCTGGTTTATTATCTGCTTGACTGAGGACAACAGGTTTTGGTGGGGGTTTTATGTTTTTGTTTTGGTTTGGATCTTTTTTTTTTTTTTTTTTTTTTGGGGGGGGGGGGGGGGGGGGGGGGGGGGGGGGGGGGGGGCTCAACCTCCTTTTTCCCCCACTTTCCTTTTTTTTTTAAGTCAGTGGGGCCACCATCCTCCTATTTTTTCCCCACCTTCTCATTCTACTTCTTTCATCCAACAAACTCTCTCATTCCGTGCATGGTCTTTGTGTTCTTTTACCGATGGCCATTCGCTTGTTGGTCTTTTTTCCTTTTTTTTTCTTTTTTTTTTTTTTTTTTTTTTTGGGGGTCTAATGTTTGGTGTGCTGACACTTTCGTACTGTGACGTTTAACACTTACACCCAAAGGAATTAATAAAGGAATGAACACAACGGTACCAACTATTACACACAGACTGTATTTTTGTGTGCGGACCACAGGTCTTCTCAGCCAGCAAGACAGTGTTATGCTATTCTCATCTGATGATTAAATTATGCTATCTGATGGTAACAACTGGATTTTTTTTTTTTTTTTTTTCTAAAAGTTATAGCTGTTTGCCTTGTTCGTTTTTTCCTAAAAGGATCTCATCTGTTTTCCCAGTTTTCCTGAGAGAAATAGTGACTGTCGTTATTATTCTTCAGACTCACAACTTTTATTTTCTCTGTATTTATGTGGAAAACATTGATGGTCCGTAATTAAGGAAAACCCAGTGGAAGAAATTGGAAAAGTTAGTGATAAAACACCGCAAAAAAAAAAAAAAAAAGAAAAAAAGTAGACAAAACGAATCACAAGACAAAACCCGATGCGTTTTGACCTCTTAGGTCTTCTTCAGGCAAGATACAACAACACTCAGGACAACGAAAAGTGAACGAGTAATCACTTATGTCCATCGCGCAAGATGGGCGTTGAATGAAAACGAGCCTCGTTGTCCTGCATGTTCTGTGTCTTGCCTGAAGAGGGCCTAAGAGATCGAAACGCGTCGTGTTTTGTCTTGTGATTCGTTTGTCTATGGTTTTTCTCTTTTTCTTTTTTTTTTTTTTTTTTTTTTTTTTTTTTTTTTTTTTTTTTTTTTTTTTTTTTTTTTTTTTTTTTTTTTGCGGAGCTTTATTACTAACTTTTCAAATTCGTTTAGATTTCTGCCTGCAGTCGCCTCACTTTGCTAGTGGAAGAAGTATCACACAACTGTTTTCCTTCGCCCACACGGCTGTCCGCCTCCTAAAAAAAAAAAAAAAGAAAGAAAGAAAGAAGAAAGAGAAGAGAGAGAGAGAGAGAGAGAGAGAGAGAGAGAGAGAGAGTAACAATTCCAGTGCGCGGGCGCCTGTTTGGGAAAATAGCAGTCATGAGTCATTTCGTGGTTATCGTCTTTTCGTTGAGATAATAATACCAGTTATTCTTTTAAGAAAAATAATGGAAATAATTATGATCCTGAGAGAACACAGGGAAAACAACAATTATCCTGCCCTTCCCCCCCCCCCCCCCCCTTTTTTTTTTTTTTTTAAGAAAAAAAAGAAGTTGTGATCCGAAGAAAAACAGTTGTGGTCGTCGCTGACATCAGCAGCAAGAGAGAGAGAGAGAGAGAGAGAGAGATTGTTCAAGGGTAACAGCCAATTTCCTGTGAGGAAAGCAGTAAATGGTTGTCTATAGACGTAAATACACAACTTTATCGTAAAGTTGATTCGGCGTCAACTAGCGGCGTGGAAAGGAGTGAAGAAAGTGCGAGGCGCGGAGCGACCACTCAGGGGCTGGGTAGGAGGCGCAGGGAGCGGCACTGGAGATCGCAGGCAGCGCCAACGTCTCGCGAACGGGGCGGCGGAAAGGAGGAGCTAAACCTGGCCAGCCATCACGCTCAGTGGCGGGATGCGATAGGCAAGCAACGTAGTGGGCGGTGCTGTTTGTCTCAGTGCTCAAAAGCCAAGCTGCGCTCTTGTTCCTAGTCTGCGCCAGCGCATTTCGTGGTCACACGCCACTATTAGGATTTTGCATGAACACGCTATGATCATAATTCATGTCAGAGGTTTGAGGCCGACCATAAATTTGAGCCAGCATTTAATGCTAAACTGATAATTGATCAAAAGAACAACTCCCAAACCAATTATTCTCTTGTGTTTTGAGGAGTTTCACCGATGAAATCACTGTTACGTCCCAAATTGTCGCGCACCTTCCCAAATTGTTCTCGACTGGCATCCCAAATATCGTTACGACAATTTGGGAAGGTGCAACAATTTGGGACGTTACAATCACAAACAGTCTTCAAGTCCTACATGACCTTCTCCTTAGGTGACGAAACATTTTCAGGAAATCGCACTAACCCGTGACCTTATCTTTGCGCCAAGTAGTTTCCTCCCCGAAATAGTCCCTTTTCCTTGATTTTAATCTGTCTGCTTGGAACCACCTAGCTTGTAGGCTACCTTGATGGCCACATGAAAAATGATAAGGAGAATCAACTTTCAGATACAATACAAATTCTCGAAACAATCTATTTGCGCCAGGCTATAAATACTCGACTCCTTAAATAAGCAAGGCCTTGGCGCATTCATTTTCGTGTGTTCAGCCTCTCTTTTCTTTTCTCCGCCGCATTTTTGTAGCGATGGAACTAGGTCCGCGCTAAATTGGTAAATTAGCATGAATGAACCAAAACAAAAATGTTTACACAAATAAAAAGACAAATTTATAAACAGAGTAGTATCTTATCCAATGGTATATTCAAGTTAACTACATTAACATGTTTACAAATGAGTAAAGTACGGAATGAATGAATGATTTTCTGTATAAGTACTTTTCTTCTTTTTTACTTTTGACCTGACAAAAACTCCAGGACCATTTGACAGGAGTTGTCATGATGAAGCACAAGGTACACTAGGAGTGTCATATCAGGCTAACATTTCAGTTTCATGGAGAGGGCGGTAGTCTTATGCCAGCTGTCAATGCCTATAGGTATTTGGGTTTATCATTCTCAACACGTTTGAGTTTCGTTGGTGCATGTAAGGACTTGTCAAGTGAGGCTAAAAATGTTAAGATCTGTATTATGAAAAAGTTACATAGGCCTACTCTAAATAATTCTTCATTTACGTTATTGATGAAACTGTTTGCCACCCCAATTCAGCCGATTGTACAATATGGTTCTGAGTTATGGGGACTAGAGAAAGCGGCTGTCTGTTGTGAATCGGTTCATGATTTCAATTTGAAGAAGTTTTCTAGTTGTTGACCTACGTACTCCAAATGACCTCGCTTTGGGCGAAACTGGTCGATTTCCTATTTATATTTTTTATGCTGTTAAATAGATCAGATATTGGCAGAAATTGCTTCACATTGAAGATACCCGAATACCTCGTAATGCGTATGTTGTATGACTTGGATACTAAAGGCAAAAAACATTTGGGTAACCGAAGTGCGGCTCTGTCTAGTTGAGTATGGATTGGATTCGCCTGACTGAACCAAGGAGTTGAAAACATGAAAGTCTTTTTACATCTTTTTCGCCAGCGATTGTAGATTGTTGATGACGAAAATTCCCTGATCATATTCATGATAGCGACAGGTTTTTGATTTTTTATAGGAATTTGTCATTTACTGATGACCAGAAGACTTACTTGAACATAGATATGGAAAGGCATTAAAAGCATGTAACAGAAAATTTAGATTAGGAATACATCTGTATTAGCTTGCCGTTGTTTCAAATCTCGAACGCGTAATACTTGTTATTTGATTTGCCCTTTAGAGAATCGCCGAAAACAATACATTTTGTGCTTTGCTGCCCAGATCTTAGGAGAATCAGAGAAAAGTTCATAAAGCCCAAATGTTATCGACAGCCATCTTTGTGTAAACTAAATCTGCTTCTGTATCATGCGCTTCCGCTGACATTGTGTCAAACCATTTTTTTCTTTGTTTCTGAACAAAGGTTTAAAACATCGAGAAATTATTTCTGAGTATATTTGACTACGGTTTGCTTTTTGACCCGTTATCATATAATCGTTTGTAATTGTTGTGCTTGGCATTTCACACACACACACACCCTTCATTAAGGGCTTTGGCCATAATGAATAAGTCATCTGAACTCTCTCTCTCCCTCTTACAAAATGTGACCAGAGATAACACTAACAAAGGCACTGACTGATAGGTTCTTTATCACTGAACGCGTGTAAAGCAGACGATGCTATGGTCAGGTGGGAGGAAGGCACATTACTGTGTTCCTTTACGGAAATGGCATTTTCTTCCATAAGCCCCTTTATATTCGCGGTGGATTCTGTTTCCAGTGCATTCAATAATGACAATACTCATATTTGTTCGCAACGAACAAAAGTGCCGAAAATAAAACGTAATACTGCATCTGAGATTTCCTGTGAGGATGAGGAGGCCATAATAAGCGTGGGGAAGAGGACACGAAGTTCTGTCAGAATCCAAGATCTGTTGGTGATCGGCACTGTGCCGAGAGTCCTTCTGGTGTTTCTCTGAGTGCCTGCTGCAACATGCCGTTCAGAGTGTGCGACTTCCGATTTGACAAGATGGTGGACGAGGTGTTTTTTCTGCTGAACAACCTCTGATACCAGCGATTCCCAAGCGATGGTGTGGAGTGCCCACCTGGCGAACTGATTGTGTCCGATAAGAGTATCTCCTCTATCTGCCACCACTCCGTATCTTTTCTGTGTGTCTACGTCCGAGTTTGACTCGGTTTGTTTTTCTCTCTCCCGTCTCTCTCAGTGCGATTAAAACAATAAGTTATCAATATGAAAAACCTTCGTTAGCTGCTTGAAAGTACCATTATGAGTCCTCTAAAACGCTACTCCTAGACTTTTTTGTCCGCTGGATCGGATTCATCAGTGTTCCTGGCGTCAAGTAGAGACGCACCACAGTCCATGATTCTGTGGTGTTCTCACCACCGAGGGTTCAAAAAGAAGCCAACGGCACCCATAAAGCAGCCAGCGAAGAGTAGTCATGAAACAAAACGAAGTAATGAGTGGGGGGGGGGTGGGGGGGGGGGGGGGGGGGGGGGGGGGGGGGGGGGGGGGGGGGGGGGGGGGGGGGGGGGGGGGGGGGGGGGGGGGGGGGGGGGGGGGGGGGGGGGGGGGGGGAAGTTGCTGAAAAACTAAAAACATTATGCGAACACTATGAAATGTAGGAGATAATCTTTGAGCCTTTGCTTGAGGATCCATTCAAGGATGCAAGGGAGATCAAAAGATATGGAACAGTCTGAGAGGTCAGCTCTGCTGTTCAATAACCCAAGCGTTGTCAGCGGCTAAAAATTGTGTAGAACAACCTTTACTTGGATCTCCTGAGAGAAGCAATCTCCCACTGATTGACCAAACAATATAATGCTGAAAAATTAAGTAGTGGGGGAAAACCATCTCTTTCTTTCTTCCCTACTCTCTCTACCTCTCCGTCCCTCTCTGTCCAACTCTTCCTATCCATTCCCACTCTCCATCCTCCCTCCCTCTGTTTTCTTTTCCGCCTCTGTCTCTCTCCTCTCTCTTTGGCTCCCCATCTGTGTGTGTGTGTGTGTGTGTGTGTGGTGTGTGTGTGTGTGTGTGTGTGTGTCATCTCTCTCACTCTGTCTCTCTCTCCTCTCTCAGTCTCTCTCTCTCTCTCTCTCTCTCTCTCTCTCTCTCTCTCTCTCTCTCTCTCTCTCTCTCTCTCTCTCTCTCCATCTCAAAACATCTCTCCCTATCCCACTCCTATGCCCTCTCTGTTTCTCTCTTCCTTCTCTGCCACCGTCTCCTCCCTCCTTCCCCCCCCCCCCCACCCCCACCCTCCTCTCTCGCTCTCTCTCTCTCTCTCCTCTCTCTCTCTCTCTCCTCTCTCTCTCTCTCTCTCTCTCTCTCCTCTCTCTCTCTCTCTCACTCTGCGTGTCTGTCTCTGCCTCTGTCTCTCACTCTCTTTATCCGTTGGTCTGTCTTTATCAATCAAACACACGCGCGTCACACACACACACACACACACACACACTCCACACACAACACCGTCTCCACACGACACGACTCCCCCTTAATCCACCATCCTTTTCCATCAAGAAATCTGTCTAGTACCCCCTCCCACCCCCCCCCTCTTAATCCACCATCCTTTTCCATCAAGAAATCTGTCCTCCCCCCCCCCCCCCCCCCCTCTTAATCCACCATCCTTTTCCATCAAGAAATCTGTCTAGCCCCCCCCCCCCCCCCACCCCCCTTAAATCCACTATCCTTTTCCATCAAGAAATCTGTCTAGCCCCCCCCCCCCCCCCCCCCCCACTATCCTTTTCCATCCCCCCCCCTACCCCCCCCCCCCCCCCCACACACACACACACCCACTCCCATTATCCACTATCCTTTTCCATCAAGAAAATCTGTCTAGCTCCCCCCCCCCCCCCCCCCCCCCCCCCCCCCCCCCCCCCCCCCCCCCCCACCCCCTCCCCATCCCCCCCCTGTCCCCCCCACACACACACACACACACACTCCCATTAATCCACTATCCTTTTCCATCAAGAAATCTGTCTGTCTCCCCCCCCCCCCCCCCCCCCCCCCCCACCACCCCCCCCATTAATCCACTATCCTTTTCCATCAAGGAATCTGTCTAGCTCCCCCCCCCCCCCCCCCCCCCCCCACACAAACACTCCCATTAATCCACTATCCTTTTCCATCAAGAAATCTGTCCCCCCCCCCCCCCCCCCCCCCCCCCCCCCCTCTTCAATCCATTATCTTTTCCATCAAGAAATCTACCTCCACTCCCCCACCCCCCCCCTCCCCCTTAATCCACTATCCTTTTCCATCAAGAAATCTGTCTAGCTCCCCCCCAATCCCCTTTTCCAATCAAGAAATCTGTCTAGCTCCCCTCCCCACCCCCTTAATCCACTATCCTTTTCCATCAAGAATTCTGTCTAGCTCCGCCCCCCCCCCCCCCTCCCCCCCCCTCCCCAATCCACTATCAATTTTCATCAAGAAATCTGTATACCTCCCACCCCACCCCCCAACACCCCCACCCCTTAATCCACGATCCTTTTCCATCAAGAGATCTGTCTAGCTCCCCTTCCCCACCCCCCTCCTTCCCTCCCGAAGGAGAGAGAAGAAGAAGAATACTGCGAGAACAAGATGGAGGTGGCCTTTAAAAGAAAAAAAAACGAAAGAAATTATTAGGAATAAAGACGAGAAACGTTGGGTAAGCTGATTAGGGTCCGGAATAGCTCAGTGGTAGAGCGCCAGGCTGGTAATCTGGTGGTGATCCTGGGGGGTGTGGGTTCGAATCTTCGCCGGTCCGTTTCAATAGAGGGTTTTTTTTTTCCTCGGAATTAACATTGATTCTGACTCCATTTCCCATACACTCCTTCGAATGAGACTTTAAACTGAGGTTCAGTGTGTGAACGTATCTTGCACACACGAAAATTCCCATCCCAACTTTCGGAAGAGAATGCCAGTTTTTGGCCGTTGGTATGGATGACACGTTACACATAGCATGTACCCTCCGTGAGAAATGGAAAGAATGAAGGACGTAAGGAAATTCGGTGAACGATATTGACTGGATGACACGGGAAACGACTGAACGAAGCGCCAGCTGGCAGCTCTTCAGTCGGCACTGCCCAGGTAGCAGCCCGTTGTGTGAAC
>JADBJO010008022.1:0-2500 GCA_016801955.1 Conus betulinus
GGCGGGGTTTGGGGGGGGGTGCAGGGGTGGTGGGTGTAGGTTGGGTGGGGGGGTGTGGTGGTGGGGGGGGGGTGTGGGGTGGCGTGCGTTCGTGCGTGCGAGCGTGCGTGCGCGCGCAGCGCGGCGCGTGTGTGTGTGTGTGTGGGTTGTGGTGATGGTGTGTGTGCGATGAAAGTGCGTGTGCGCGTGCGCGTATGTGTGTGTGTGTGGTGTGTGTGTGTGTGTGTGTGTGTGTGTGCGTGCTGCCTGCCTGAGGCGCATGTTGTGTGTGTGTGCGTGTGCTGTGTGTGTGTGTGTGTGTGTGTGTGTGTGTGTGTGCGTGTGTGCATGCGCGCGTGCGTGTGTAGATATGTGGTGTGTGTTGGTGTGTTGGTGAGTGTGCGTATGTGTGCTGGTGAGTGTGTATGTGTGGTGTGTGTGTGGTGTGTGTGTTGTGTGTGTGTGTGTGTGTGTACGCGCGTGGCGCACGCATGTCGTACGAGGAGGGGACAGCAACAGCAGCAGCAGAGCGGCGGCAGCAACAACAACAACATCAGCAGTAGCGACAACAACAGCCACGAACCCTCAAATCCAAACAGAGACTGCGATTGTGTCGGGGTATTGTTCATGTTCTTATTTCTCCCTCAGCTCCAATCACAAAGAACGCTTTTCGATCGACTCAAGACAGACGGGGCGCGTCACTGAATTCACAACTATAGTGCAGCCAGCGCTGGTCTTTCTGTTTGTAAACATGCTCTTTTTTTAGGATAGGCGACCCGCATAGGACTTTCTGACCCCGTTTCGGCATTAAGACTGGTTTCCTTTCTCCTTTTTCACCCTCGTCTACGTTCTCCCGCCTCCCCCCCCCCCCTCCCCTGCACCCCTCCCCCTTCCCGTTCCCTGTCCCCCCCAACCCCCCCCCCCCCCCCCAACCCCCTTCGCTTTCTTCACTGTTTTTTTTTTTTTTTCATTTGTTTTACATCTATTCAAGTCGTCACAGTGTACAGGCTTAATTTGTTTTTTTCTTGAAGTTGTTTGTCTGTCTGGCTGTTGTGTCTGAGAGTGAAGAGTCAAGCTGATGTCTGCCAGATCTCTTTCTTTCTTTCTTTCTTTCTATCTGTCTGTCTGACTGTCTTTCTTTCTGTCTTCTGTCTTCTGTTCTGTCTGACTGTCTGTCTTTCTTTCTTTGTCTGTCTGTTGTCTGTCTGTCTGTCTTTCTGTTCTGTCTGTCTGTCTGTCTGTCTGTCTTTCTGTCTGTCTGTCTGTCGGTCTTTCTGCTGTCTGTCTGTCTTTCTTTCTTTCTGTCTTTCTGTCTGCTCTTTGCCTGTCTGTCTTTTCTGTTGTTTCTTTCTGTCTTTCTTTATTTCTTTCTTTCTGTCTGTCTGTCTTTCCCTTCTTCTATCTGTCTTTCTGTCTTTCTTTCTTTCTGGGTCTTTCTTTTTTCTTTCTTTTCTTCTCTCTTTCTGTCTTTCTTTCTGTCTTTCTTTCTTTCAATTCAAGCTGTCCTTGTCTGTTTTTCTTTCTGTTTCTTTCTTCTCATTCTCTGCCCCCTCCCCCCCCCCCCCCAACCTGCCCCCCCCCCCCCCCCCCCCCCCCCCCCCCCCCCCCTGACATTTTCCCCTCCCCGCTGTTTCAAGCTGTTGACATGTTTAACACGTGCACATTCTGCACGCGCGGCGAAGTGGTTAGCGTCGCGGACTCCCGGCTGGGGTCGTGGGTTCGAATCCCATCAGAGTCATGTGGGGTTTTTTCTGCCCCCGACCGGCTCCTACCCAGAGTTGAGTTTGCTGCGGACTCAGTTGGGAAGACTGGACCACACAGTCGAGTTTCATCCACTTAATGGATGCGTTTTCTGAGAGTGTTGCTCAAATTTCCTGACCAACACTGCAGGTGCCTGTATCTCTCGGGCCTGGTTGACGCCGGGATATATTATGAAAGGAAGCGTAGAGTACAGCCCTGTCATGTAGTCTCAGACCGAAATGGAAATCCGTAGCATCATCTTAATCATCCTCATTCTCATTGATCAGCATAAAAAAAAAAAAGTCTCAAATTCTGTGGCCCTTCATGCCCTGCTCTCATGGTGACCTCAGTTTTCGATGTCCTCTCCACGTCTGTGGCCTTGGTTTGGTTCCGTCGGGGTCACCGGTATCGGCGAGTCCATGGGGGCTGTCGTTGGGACGGACGTGGTGGCGCCCTCCGGAGGGAGAGCTCACTCACGCCGGCTCCGCGACTAAGCAATTATTGTCGTCAGTAGGGGGCTTAGTAGGTGGTGTCCTGCGTATGTTAGATCAGAACAGGCGCCACTGAACACCACCGAAGTGACTCGGCAGCAGTGCAGTGTCTCCTCCGGTGGGGTTGCCTCTTGACGGCTTGACATTGACTGCTCCCTGTGGATTGCCGGTGCCGGGGCTGCGGCGGGGCCACAACCGAAAATCGCGTAGCTTCTTGTTGATGCGTACGCGATTTCATGCGCATGTCTGCGTGAGCGCGTGTGTGATGTATGTGTGCTGATTCAACAATT
>JADBJO010008022.1:17500-60000 GCA_016801955.1 Conus betulinus
TGTCTCAGTTAGAGTAATGGTGGGCATCTAGAGCAGTCATGGATGCTGGCTGTCTCAGTTAGTTAGAGTAATGATGGGCATCTAGAGCAGTCATGGATGCTGGTTGTCTCAGTTAGTTAGAGTAATGGTGGGCATCTAGAGCAGTCATGGATGCTGGTTGTCTCAGTTAGTTAGAGTAATGGTGGGCATCTAGAGCAGTGATGGATGCTGGTTGTCTCAGTTAGTTAGAGCAATGATGGGCATCTGCAGCGGTCATGGATGCTGGTTGTCTCAGTTAGAGTATGGTGGACATCTACAGCAGTCATGGATGCTGGCTGTGTCAGTTATAGTAAAGATAGGCATCTATAGCAGTCATGGGCATCTACAGCAGTCATGGATGCTGATTGTCTCAGTCAGTTAGAGTAATGATGGGCATCTACAGCAGTCATGGATGCTGGTTGTGTCAGTTATAGTAATGATAGGCATCTACGGCAGTCATGGGCATCTACAGCAGTCATGGATGTTGGTTGTCTCAGTTAGAGTAATGGTGGGCATCTACAGCAGTCATAGATGCTGGTTGTCTCAGTTAGTTAGAGTAATGATAGGCATCTACAGCAGTCATGGATGCTGGTTGTCTCAGTTATAGTAATGATGGGCATCTACAACAGTCAAGGGCATCTACAGCAGTCAGAATGTTGGTTGTCTCAGTTAGTTAGAGCGCGGAGTTTGGATTCAATTGTCACACCCAACTCAAGAATTTGCGCTCTCCATCTGTGTTGTCGTTCTGGTGGCAAAGTGTAGAACAGACGCCCCCCCCCCCCCCCCCCCCCCCCCCCCCCCCCCCCCCCCCACCCCCACTCTTTTAGATTGTTATTCCGGTCACTGTATCACGACATGTGGGTGTAGTCGTTAAGCCTCAATGTAATTAACCTCGATGTATGCTGTTTTAAGCCTAGCCACCAGCAAGCAGCCAAAGTGATCAGTTAAAAGCGAAATCCTGCAAGTGTTCCCATTCTTTGCCTAACACACTGATAGGTGCAACAACATCGGTAACATTGATAAATGCAACGGCACCGGTAACATTGATAAGTGCAACAACACCGGTAATACTGATAGGTGCAACAGCACCGGTAACGCTGTTATGTGCAACAGCACCGGTAACGCTGATAGGTGCAACAGCACCGGTAACGCTGATGAGTGCAACAGCACCGGTAACACTGATAAGTGCAACAGCACCGGTAACACTGATAAGTGCAACAGCACCGGTAACACGGGCCTGTCAAGCGTTCAAAGTGCCGGAAAAGCTGGGTATGATGGGAATGGACGCTTGGGCTTCTAACGATCTTAGCAGCACTTCTTCATCATCATATGCAATATCATGGGCGGTTTAATACAATGTTTATAGCCTAACGATCTTTACAACCCAACTTCATCGTCATGTGCATTATCGTAGGCGGTTTAATACGTTTATAGCCCAACCAACTACATGGGATCTTTTCAAGACCGACCCAGTAAGGAAGGAAGTCTTCATCATGGAAAAAAAAAAATGAAGAAACAAACAACGTGTCTTTAAGGGTATTGTTTTTTTTTTTTTTTTTTTTTTTTTTTTTGGTGGTGCTTTTCGTACATGGGATTAATTCCCGGTTTTATACTTCAGCTTTGCGACCTGTTGATTTATCTTAAATCATGTATCTGTTTTTGATTGTCTTCTTGTTGTATTTTACTGTACTATATATTTTTTTTACATATAGGTTAATGTGTGCGAGTGTGTGTGCGTGCGTGTGTGTGTGTGTGTGTGTGTGTGTGTGTGTGTGTGTGTGTGTGTTGATAGAGAGAGAGAGAGAGAGAGAGAGAGGGGGGAGGGGAGGGAGGGAGGGGTCTATCTGTACATGCGTGTAGTTGTGGTTTTGATTCGTGTCAAACTGAGTTGTCAAGCATCAGAAAACCTTCAAAAAGAGAAAACATCTACGCACATACAGCGATTTATGACATGGCAGTTCAACTATGGACATCCTTACGTCAGATCAAACCAGCCCCTGCACAGATCCATGGTGTTTTGGGGGTATCAGGAGCTGTTCGTGAAAAAGATGGGTCACTTTTGGACAACGAAACTGATCATTTATTGAAACTCCACAACTGAAAGTGGCATCAAAGAGTTAGTGTTTCACGAGCATGAGAGATGTGAGGTCTGGGATGGGAGTGGCTGAGGTGGTGAGGGTGAGGGCTACATTCGATTTTTTGCTAAAAATGAAAGTGGTGAGCGCGAGAGGGAACCCAGTTTTTTTTTTCTGTGGAAACAATTTTGAGTTTCGCACATTTGACGAACTAACTTCAGGACCCAGGATCGACATTTGAGGATCTCTTTTTCTTCTCTTCCCTTTACTCTGTGGACAGTCTCTGGGACGCCACACGGAAGAACAGTTCTCCAGCTTCCTCACGTCCTGTCAGCTGTGTGCCAGGGCTGTGTCCTCTGCTGAAGCTGTCCCTGTCCATCCTGCTGTGTGCCAGGGCTGTCTTCTCTGCTGATGTTGTTCATCTTGCTGTGTGCCATGGCTGTGTTCTCTGCAAATGTTGTCCTTGTCCATCCTGCTGTGTGCCAGGGCTGTGTTCTCTGCTAATGTTGTCCCTGTCTATCCTGCTGTGTGCCTGGGCTGTGTTCTCTGCTAATGTTGTCCCTGTCTATCCTGCTGTGTGCCTGGGCTGTGTTCTCTGCTGATGTTGTCCCTGTCCATCCTGCTGTGTGCCAGGGCTATGTCCTCTGCTAATGTTGTCCCTGTCCATCCTGCTGTGTCAGGGCTGTGTCCTCTGCTAATGTTGTCCCTGTCCATCCTGCTGTGTCAGGCTGTGTTCTCTGCTAATGTTGTCCCTGTCCTCCCTGCTGTGTCAGGGCTGTGTCCATCCTCTGCTGATGTTGTCCCTGTCCATCCTGCTGTGTGCCATGGCTGTGTTCTCTGCAAATGTTGTCCCTGTCCATCCTGCTATGTGCCAGGGCTGTGTTCTTTGCTGATGTTGTCCCTGTCCATCCTGCTGTGTGCCAGGGCTGTGTTCTTTGCTGATGTTGTCCCTGTCCATCCTGCTGTGTGCCATGGCTGTGTTCTCTGCTAATGTTGTCCCTGTCCATCCTGCTGTGTGCCAGGGCTGGATTCTCTGCTAATGTTGTCCATCCTGCTGTGTGCCAGGGCTGTGTTTTCTGCTAATGTTGTCCATCCTGCTGTGTCAGGCTGAGTTCTCTGCTAATGTTGTCCCTGTCCTCCCTGCTGTGTCAGGGCTGTGTCCTCTGCTAATGTTGTCCCTGTCCATCCTGCTGTGTGCCAGGGCTGTGTTCTCTGCTAATGTTGTCCATCCTGCTGTGTGGCAGGGCTGGGTTCTCTGCTAATGTTGCCCATGTCCATCCTGCAAATGTTCTCACACCGTCGTTTTCACGGTCTTCCCCTCAGTCTCCGTCCTTCAACACTTCCCTGGAGGATTGTTTTTCAGCGAGGTCACTGGAGCTTGTTACATGGCCATCACCCTTAATTATAGGCTTCTATTAACTCTTCTCCAGGCTTTCACCAGTTCTGTCGGTTGTGTGCCAAGGCTACGGTACGATTTCTGCCAATGTTGTCTCTGTTCTTGCAGTGCTGTCAGTCCATCGTTTTCCTGTCTTTTCCTCCGTCAACACTTCCCTGGTGGACTGTTTCAGGGAGGTCACAGGACCTTGTGTACTTCGCACTAACAATCTTTTCAATGGTTTGGGTCTATTTTCAGCTGTGCTAAGAGGGTCTATGTCTCAAATGCACAGAAGATGGAACACACAGTTTTTGTGGTTTTGGTCTGCAAGTGCATGCTGCTCATGTTACCCTTGCTGTCCTTGACAAGATTTCTGATTTGGATTCCTCATTGTTGGTGATGAATCCTGAGCTGGTGAACTCTTTTAACAGTTCCAATTTTCATCCATGAACAAATACGTCAGTGTTGATGGTGGTGTTGTGGCTGGCCATCAACCTGGTCTTCTTGAAGACTTCCTTGATATATATATATATATATATATATATATATATATATATATATATATATATATATATATATATATATATATATATATATATGTATATATATGTATATATATATATGTATATATATGTATGTATATATGTATGTATGTATGTATGGTGTATATGTATTTTTTTCTTCTGTTTCACTATATTGTTGTAACATATAATGAATACTATGTATGTGTATTTTTGTGTCCTACAGATGTGTGTCATGAATTGAAGTCTCTGCGCACTGTCTTCTTTTGGCACATTTGTAATTTCTCAAATTATTTGATTAAAATTTGATTTTAACAAAAAAAAAAAAAAAAGATTTCCTTGCTATGTCTTGCTGACGATTCATCCAGCTTTTTAACATGCTAGGCAATGTTCTTGGTCATTGTCTTCTGACAACACCAACAACATAACGATGGAAAAGAATGGCACGGTCAAATCTCTAGAAGATGGGGGAGGGGGGGGGGGGGGGGGGAGATACAATCATATACTCCATATAAAAAGAAGCAAGACATGCCGATGAGAAAGAGATCAATGGAGTGATGTATGCACCTGTAGACTACACAACCATCAATCTGTTCCACTCGCATACAAACTTTTAAAGAATTAAACGTGAACATGCAGAATGACAACAGGTGCAAGAAATGAAATGCCTCTTTCAAAATCAGGCCTGCTGCCAATAAACCAGTTTCTGTCATCAATCAAACTCAACACAGGTTTTTTTCCTTTCATTTATTTCTTTGTCAAATTAAAATTCAGCCAGTGTAATCAACACTTCAAATCATGGTTTGAATGCCCGCATCACAACTTCCCCTCATTTTCACACTATATTATAGTTCTGAATGAAACCATGCACCCATATCATGTTAACAGTCTCTCTCTCTCCTTGTCTTTGGTACTGAGCAGAGTGAGTGAACTTTGACCGACGAATACCTGAACATTATCACAGCTGTCACAAAATGACTGCCTTCATGAGCAAAAACACACAGATTCATACACATTGAATAGAGCACGCACACACACACACACACACACACACACACACACACACACACACACACACACACACACACACGCACACACACACACACACACACTTGCATACACACACACACACAATGGGAGTTACTGGGAAGTGGCTGCCCTGAAAGAGACCACAAGAAGCAAGAGAAGCGACAATCACAGCCAGTGCCTCAACAGCGGCCAGCCTATCACACCATGGACAAGAGAGGAGAGAGTGTTGATGTTCTCAGTAATTCAGAGACATACTTGGCTTCACATAGCTGCCCAAAATATTGCATCGTCATTAAGAGATTCATCACTTTATCCCCCACTACATGCCACTGGTAAAGACTGGGGGCAAACACACACACACACACACACACACACACACACACACACACACACACACGCACACACACACACACAAATAAAAAAGAAATTTCACGATGCTGCAATTTTTCTAGACACACTTCATAACACTCATCCAGCCCTTTCATCATTCAACAAAGTGTGAACCTTCTGTAGTATATTACCTTTGGCACCATCGTTTAAAAGTGATAATAAAAAAAAAAGATGTCATTCTCCTGCTTTTATATGGGGAAAATGTCCAACATTCATTCTATTTCAGTTAATAGTTCCTGAGGAAACGCAATCTTGAAACTGAGCTTACCAACATCTGACACTCAACACAGGTCATTATACTGAAAACTGAAGTAACATGAAAGTCATTATGGAAAATGGAGATTATCACACTGACAACAGAGGTCATGATAAATCATTATACCAACAACAGAAGTATCATAAACGTCATTACACTGACAACAGAAGTGTCATAGAGGTCATTACACTGAAAAAAGTCATCTAAAAGGCTATTACACAGATGAAAGAGGTCATCACAGGGGTCATTACTCTGACGATACTGGTCATCATAGAAGTCATCATTTTAACAGATTTCATCACAGTTATTATTCATCACAGTTACTGTACTAACAACAGAGATCCACAGATGTGCTCACAGTGACAACAGAGATCATCATAGAGGCTAAAACATTAAAATTGGACCTAATCATAAGTCATTACACTGACAATACAGGTCACCACAGAGATCATTACACTGACAAGACAGGTCACCACAGAGATCATTACACTGACAAGACAGGTCACCACAAAGGTCATTACACTGGCAAGACAGGTCACCACAAAGGTGATTACACTGACAAGACAGGTCACCACAGAGGTCATTACACTGACAAGACAGGTCACCACAGAGATCATTACACTGACAAGACAGGTCACCACAAAGGTGATTACACTGACAAGACAGGTCACCACAAAGGTGATTACACTGACAAGACAGGTCACCACAAGCTGATTACACTGACAAGACAGGTCACCACAAAGGTCATTACACTGACAAGACAGGTCACCACAGAGGTCAGTACACTGACAAGACAGGTCACCACAGAGGTCATTACACTGACAAGACAGGTCACCACAGAGGTTATCACACTGTAAAGACAGGTAACCACAGAGCTCATTACACTAACACAAGTCACTACAGAGATCATTACACTGACAAGACAGATCACCACAGAAGTCATTACACTGACAACACAAGTCACGAGAGTGGTCATTACACTGACAACACAAGTCGTAAGAGTGGTCATTACACTGACAACACAAGTCATAAGAGTGGTCATTACGGGGACAACACACAAGTCATAAGAGTGGTCATTACGGGGACAACACAAGTCATAAGAGTGGTCATTACACTGACAAGTCATAGAGTGGTCATTACGGGGACAACACAAGTCATAAGAGTGGTCATTACGGGTACAACTCAAGTCATAAGAGTGGTCATTACGGGGACAACACAAGTCACGACAGTGGTCATTACACTGACAAGTCATGAGAGTAGTCATTATGTGGACAACACAAGTCATAAGAGTGGTCATTACACTGAAAACACAAGTCACAAGAGTGGTCATTACACTGAAAACACAAGTCATGAGAGTGGTCATTACACTGACAGCACAAGTCATAAGAGTGAACATTACACTGACGACACAAGTCATGAGAGTGGTCATTACACTGACAACACAAGTCAAGAGAGTGTTCATTACAGGGACAACGCAAGTCATAAGAGTGGTCATTACACTGACAACACAAGTCATAAGAGTGGTCATTACACTGACAACACAAGTCATGAGAGTGGTCATGACACTGACAACACAAGTCATGAGAGTGGTCATTACGGGGACAACACAAGTCATGAGAGTGGTCACTACGGGGACAACACAAGTCGTAAGAGTGCTCATTACACTGACAACACAATCACAAGAGTGGTCATTACACTGACAAACACAAGTCATGAGAGTGGTCATTACACTGACAACACAAGTCATAAGAGTGGTCATTACACTGACAACACGAGTCATGAGAGTGGTCATTACGGGGACAACACAAGTCATAAGAGTGTCATTACGGGGACAACACAAGTCATGAGAGTGGTCATTACGGGGACAACTCAAGTCATAAGAGTGGTCATTACACTGACAACACAAGTCATGAGAGTGGTCATTACACTGAAAACACAAGTCACTAGAGTGCTCATTACACTGACAACACAAGTCACGAGAGTAAGGAAATGAGCAGAGATACTTCATATACATGCTGTAGAAGAGCAGACCATCTCCATCTCATTAAATCGAAAACTTATCACAACACCCATCTTTTGATGTTTCAGTGCATCAATAAGGCCTAAGAGCAATTTCATAAAAAATCAGGTAAAACACACATTGCCCGTGTACATGGTGAAGTGGTGAAGAAAGCGCCTGAGGCAAAGCCTTCCTCACCAACGGCCACTACTACATTGATTTAAACTTTTGTTTGGGTATACTGGAAAAATATTTTCTCTAAATAATGAAAAAAAAAAAAAAAAAAAAACTGCCATTGATGTTCCAGGTAAAATGGTTTCATATATCAAAATCTTCCACAGGGGAGATGTCTACTAATGTGCCATTTAGCAAATTCTCCTACCTGCCAGTTCTGTGTACAAGGGATAGAGACCATTTCTCATCTTTTTAGGACTTGCCACGCTGTCCAATGTTGTTACAGCATCACAAATAGGAAGTGCTTATTGTGAAAATTCTGAATGAAGTGAAATGAACTCTCTTGCGAGCAGCTGAAAATACAGCTACTGACAGGCCAACAGATTTAATTTCACTCTCATTCTCATCTTTTTTGTTCTTTTTTTGATTACAGAAGGAAAATTCAGAACGTTGTGCCTTTAGTCCCAGAACAATTAAAAAAACACAGGCATAAAACAGAAGAGGCATCATTCTCCATCAAGGGTTGGAAAAAAAAAAAAAAAGTCAAAACCCCCCACAAACTCCAAAACAGGAAGTAAGGCAATGACAGTTTGCATACAGATCTCTTCATGACTTAGTGAAACATGGACGGTTCATACAGAGCATAATCAGGATGATACTGAATGAGTCACCTCTGCAACGTTTTCTCTTCATCTTTTTTTTTGATAGACATGACACTTCTTTAACGAAACCACAAATTGACATGAAGTGTAATGTATGTATATGTATTTGTATTTAGGTACTTTGGGCAAGTTAAGATGCATTTACGTGTGTATATAGGCATGTGTAGTGTATTGATTTTCCGTTTGTTTGTTTTGTACATATTTACTTTTATGTGTGTGCTGTGCTAAATATGTATTTCTGGTGTGTATAAAAAACTGATTTCCTCAGGTTCACAAACAAGACTTACATTTTTCAGCATTATGCTGTGTAAACTAATCACCGACTTTAACAAATATTCTTGAAAATAAAAGATTTAAGTTATAGCTTAAGAACTAGTGATCAGCCTGTAAAGATTTCATTTCATGCCGTCAAAAACACACTGCACAGTACCTGGGGCAGAAAATACCAACTCTGCCTCTCACTGACTGCAGTGAAGGGAGAAAAATCAATCAGTTCTATCCTCTCCTGCCACATGCTACAAGGCAGCGCTCCACAGCAAGTTTTTAAAAAACACAGGTTAAAAGAAGTCCAGGAACATATAACTGGCTTCATTACTGTATGACATGATGCAAACTTTTCCAGATAAAACGATCACAATGACAAAGATGGAGTCGTTGAACATCTTATTTAACTGGCTTTCTTCCTGTGTCACATGATACGAAGTTTTTTCCAGATGATACCATCACAGCACATGACAAAGACATTTTCAGTCAGCATGTCGATCTGTATCTGCTGGATGTGTACGTTTTTATGAATCACAACGGCAGTCATGAAATATTAAACATAATGTTCAAAACTTCACGCTGTTGGCTGGCAGTGTACCCCGCAGCAGCCTGGAGATACAATCCTGTTTTGTTTAATGTCCTTTCTTTTGCTACAGATCAACAAATTGACCTCCCTTGCCTGTACAAAAACAAAAACAAAAAACAAAAAACAAAAAATCTGCAAAGATCTACGAAAAATGTTAGGACACAAAATTTCATGAACACTTGCAGAACTATCTCAACAGCCCACAGAAAATACAAATTCATAAAAATGCCAACAATATACTCATGGTCAGTTTCTGTATCTCTCTCTCTGTCTCTCATACACACTCATGCACATGCTTTAACAATTACAAGCCGGAAAAGAACAGGCGCATTAAAAAAAAAGTATAAAAACATATTCTGAACCAATACAGTTGCAGAAGAAAGACTGAAAAAAAATCATAACAAACAAATAAAAATCATCCTGCTTGAATCATACGGCATATGTTACACAGCAATCAATACAGACAGCAGCATCACCACAGATAAAACATGCAATATGCAGCAGAGACCAGGGTTCACAGATGTAGTGTCAGTAAGGTTTGCGTCAAATCAAAGCCACAAATTTCATTGGCTTTATCCACATGTAGCGCCATACAAGGAGATATTCTGACAAAAAGGAGCTAAAAAAAAAAATTCTTAGAGCTTCTGTCTGTCAATATGTTGTATTTTTCTATGGGGCTAAATGTGGGTATACCCATTTTGCTTCAAGAAGAAAAGAGTCCATTTATAATGGGTGTCCCATAAGAAGACATGGGACTAGATCATCACTGATGTGAAGGAAAAATCTTTACCGCACAGGAACAAAAATGATGACATTCTTCCTCAGTGTACCCGAGGTCATCTCTCCACAAGCTTTCTGGATGGGGGAGGCCCAACACAACACAGGTAATGCCACCTCTTCAACCACTCAGGGAGAGAGCTTGCTCCTAAGGCAGAGTGCAGTGGAAGGGGCAGGAGTGGATAAGGAGAACCTGCTGACTGCAGAGGGGGAGCAGGAGGTGGCAGGCTCACCAGCAGGAGGTGAGATCAGTGTCTCTGTCCTCAGCACTGACAACACTTGCACAAAGGTGAGGGAAAAGCAGGTTGATATTGCTTTGAAGGATAGACCACTGTTACCAAGTGAACTGCGGTACTGGAGAGAAAGTTTGTCAACATGTTGACTGCAATAACAGGAGTTGTCTGTTAACAGGCTGACTGCTGTAAAAGAAGTTTGTCAACATGCTGACAGCAGTAACAGAAGTTTGTCAACATGCTGACGGCAGTAACAGAAGTTTGTCAACATGCTGACAGCACTAACAGAAGTTTGTCAACATGCTGACAGCACTAACAGAGGTTTATCAACATGTTGACACAGTAACAGAAGAGAAGTTTGTCAACATGCTGACAGCAGTAACAGAAGTTTGTCAACATGTTGAGTAACAGAAGTTTGTCAACATGCTGACAGCAGTAACAGAAGTTTGTCAACATGTTGAGTAACAGAAGTTTGTCAACATGCTGACAGCAGTAACAGAAGTTTGTCAACATGTTGAGTAACAGAAGTTTGTCAACATGCTGACAGCAGTAACAAAAGATTGTCAACATGCTGAGTAACAAAAATTTGTCAACATGCTGACAGCAGTAACAAAAGTTTGTCAACATGCTGAGTAACAGAAGTTTGTCAACATGCTGACTGCAGTAACAAAAGTTTGTCAACATGCTGAGTAACAGAAGTTTGTCAACATGCTAACAGCAGTAGTAACAGATGTTTGTCAACATGCTAACAGCAGTAACTGAAGTTTGTCAACATGCTGACGCAGTAACAGAAGTTTGTCAACATGCTGACAGCAGTAACAGAAGTTTGTCAACATGCTGACAGCAGTAACAGATGTTTGTCAACATGCTAACAGCAGTAACTGAAGTTTGTCAACATGCTGACGCAGTAATAGAAGAGAAGTGTGTCCGCATGTTGACAGCAGTAACAGGAGAGATGTTTGTTAACATGTTGACAGAAGTAACAGGAGAGAAGTTTGTCACCATGTTGACACAGTAATAGAAGAGAACTGTTGACAGCAGTAGCAGGAGAGACGTTTGTTAACATGTTGACAGCAGCAACAGAAGTTTGTCAACATGTTGACAGCAGTAACAGGAGAGATGTTTGTTGACACGTTGACAGGAGTCACTGGAGAGAAGTTTGTCAACATGTTGACAGCAGTAATAGGAGAGAAGTTTAACATGTTGACAGCAGTAACAGAAGTTTGTCAACATGCTGACAGCAGTAACAGATGTTTGTTAACATGCTGACAGCAGTAACAGGAGAGAAGTGTGTCAACATGCTGACAGATGGAAAAGAAGTTTGTCAACATGTTGACAGCAGTAACAGAAGAGATGTTTGTTAACATGTTGACAGCAGTAACAGGAAACAAGTTTGTCAACATGTTGACAGCAGTAACAGGAAAGAAGTTTGTCAACATGCTGACAGCAGTAACAGGAGAGACGTTTGTTAACATGTTGACAGCAGTAACAGGGAACCAAGTTTGTCAACACGTTGACAGCAGTAACAGGAAAGAAGTTTATCAACATGCTGACAGCAGTAACAGGACAGACGTTTGTTAACATGTTGACAGCAGTACTAGGAAAGAAGTTTGTCAACATGTTGACAGCAGTAACAGGAAAGAAGTTTGTTAACATGTTGAAAGCAGTAAAAACAGAGAGACATTTGTTGACATGGTGACGGCAGTAATAGGAGAAAAATTTGTCAACTTGTTGACAGGAGTTACAGGAGAGAAGTTTGTCAACATGCTGACAGATAGAGCATAAGTTTGCCAACATCTTACCAGCAGTAACAGAAGAGAAGTCTGTCAACATGTTAGCAGCAGTAGCATCTTGCAACAGAGAAGACACATAAAATCTGTTGGATGTCCTCCCTAATTCAACTCTGCTCCCACTCTCAAGAATCCTCTTCTGTTGGAAATTTATAACAATTGTTGTTCTACTCGTTCATGAACATTGTCAAGATCTGTGCCTCCTGTTACCCAGTATTTCACAGCCCTTCCACCCCCTCCCTCTGTCCACACCTGCCTCTTGTATGTGTGCATGCCGCATATGGGGGTGTGTGTGAGTGAGGATGGAGGTGGGCATATGAATTTTGTTCTACAGAATTTTCTGGCTATCTGTGTTCACCAGAGCATACCGCACCATGCTGGTTTTGGTTCCGTGACCTCTCCATGTAGAAGGCACTTTACCGTGCTTACAGCACTTCTAGGATATAAAGGAGGGGGTCAGGATGACGAGACGGGGGAAAAGGGATCACTTAGTCAATCGTATACACTGACACCACAAAAAGGAGTCATGTGACCTGAACAGCCAATCTTGTGCAGTGACACAGAGAAGAAGACAAGTCATGATATGAAGTGTGATGATCGGCAAGGTAGAGATGAGGAGAGGAGCCGATCCCACACATCGACGTAAATGAGAAAACGAGATATATGATGCCAAGAGCCAATCCCACACAGTGACACAAATGGGAAAAGTCATAATGATATGACTCACCAATCCTATTCAATGACACAACATGTAAAAGAACTCACATAAAGTGAAACACCGATCCCACGCAGTGACACAACAAAGAGAAAACACATGATGGGACAAGACAATCTCATACACTGACACAACGAGGGTCAGCATACTTGAAAAGCAAACCCCCTGTGGGGCAATGCAGGAGGGGCAGAGGTCACAAGAAAGGGCGGCTGAAGGTATGAGAGGACTTGGACGTGGAGGTCGAAGTGCAGGCGGAGGAGGAGGTGACTGGATGGATGCTGTGCCGACTGCCAGCCTGCGGGTTGTGAAACGGCTGCAACACGTCACATCAGTGTGAGACAAAACAACGATCATCGTCAGTGGCAATGACAACTGCATTCTCTCTCCTAACAGAAGGCACTTTACAGCGTGTGTGGCATCTGTAGGATGAAGGCTCTATGAAGAAGGGGAACAACCACAACTCTGAAAGCCAGGCTGGGGTCCAGGAACAGTCTAGGCCTCAGAGGGCTACAGGGGTGATGATCCACTGGCTTAGAGAGGGGGCGTGGGGTGTGAATCCCCCTCGAACTGATTTTTTTTTTTTTATAACATCTTTAAGACTCAAGAGGCCATTTTATGGCTAATTTCATTGGATTTTGGAGAAAAAAATACTAGAAGCTTTGTAAATTACTTTAGGTAATTTAGTCCAAATATACATTAAAAAAAAAAATCACTACCACTTTTTTCTGTTCACACACAAATGCTCCTCAGAGTGGAAATGCTTTACTTTTGAAATTCCAAAGCAAAAATTTAACAGGGTCCACACTCAACTTCACTTACATATTTAATCTTTCCTGGTTGCTTTGAAGAAAGGCGTGCTGTTCACCATTCAGTATTACAGGTATTTCCATGACAGTCAGGAAACAGATCATGGTTTCATGAGACCGAGGGTTGGGGTTTACATCTCCAAATTTTTCATTTAGGTGTAGTCAACAGAAGCAACCACACCATGACTGCTGCAGTTCAAATCACTGGTCCAAAGTTGTGTGGTGCCCAGCCACCATCAACCTCCTTAAAGTGAGTTTCAGCGGCGACTGCAGGCAGACATTTGAAACAAATTTAAAAGAAAGATTATCATCATTATCATTCTGCCCGGAACTGTCTCGTTCCCAGCAGCCTCGTTTTCATTCCACATCCGTTTTGCGCCCAATTTGAGGAGATGAGTGATCGTTCGTTCTTCGCTTTCATTGTCTTGAATGTTGTTTGTCTTGCTGAGGAAGACCAAAGAAATTAAAAAACATCATGTTTGTCATTTTATTTGTTCGCTTCTTTTGTGTGACGCATTGTAATCTTTCTTTCAAGTTTCTTTCTAAAAAAGACTGCTGATTCTTTCTTCCAATTGCTTAGCCATGTCAGCAATCCACTCTCTATTTCTAGCGATTCCTAAATCCAGCGACTAAGAACAAATCACCCGGATTTATAACGTTCACCACTGAAGACACATGACAAGACATGAGACATGAATCAAGCCAGGAGCACTTGACTGAGAAAAAAAACAACAAGAAAAAAAAAGTAGCCACTGAAAATCAGTGATAAACACCATTTAAGAATTACAATGATACATAAGCATAGTCCTTGATGGCAAATGAGAATAACCAATCCTTCTGATGCTTCCCCTCTTCAGTATGCACTTATCTGAGCTTAGTTACGCCGAAAACCATCGGCAAGGTAAGTAACTCCGTAATTGGAACATGGTTACCCAATAAAAAATTAATTTAAAAGAGAGGAAACGAAATAATGAAATGAAAATAATTTTTAAAAATTCCTACGAATATATATATGTTGCTATATCGTAAGTTTGAAGAATGTCACATGAGCCATTTACTCGGGAAAAAAAAAAAAAAATCTTCTTCAGAACTTTCTTCCGAATTGTTGTTCATCATACCTGGAACCTCATCCCAGTCGAAATCTAGGTCACTCTAAGCTTCATTACCCAGCACTTTCACTAAGTCTTATGCCGTAAATCCTACAAAACACAGTATCTCCATCACTAAATCTCATTATAGAACGGACAGAAATCAAGGTTAGCCATGGTGAAAAACAGCATTTCGAGCTCAAAACTTAAAAAATTCGTAACTTGAGAACCACGGCACGTATCGACTCGCGGTTTTTTTTTTGCAAATGGAAGTAAATGGCTACAGGAAGAAGGAAGTCACGTTATCGCGAGACTTCCTTTTCTACGAGAAACATGGCGCGCCCATTGTTGCCACGTGTTTTACTGGGCGCTGGCAGGCGCTCAGCCCTTTGGCCGTGTGATTTCCGGTCAGGCGCTAGTGGGGCGCTCGTTTGTCAAGAGAGTTAATGCTGGAGGTGTAAGCTGCGTAACTCTTCACATTACCATCATTATCTTTACAGATACACATTGTTTGACTATGCACTGTATCTGTACAGATACACATTGTACAGTGTGCTGCTCCACTTAATGCTGGAGGTGTGTGCTACATAACTCTTCACATTACCATCATTATCTTTACAGATACACATTGTTTGACAATACACTGTATCTGTACAGATACACACATTGTACAGTGTACTGCTCCACTTAATGCTGGAGGTGTGTGCTATGTAACACTTCACATTACCATCATTATCTGTACAGATACACATTGTTTGACCATGCACTGTATCTGTACAGATACACATTGTACAGTGTACTGCTCCACTTAATGCTGGAGGTGTGTGCTATGCTATGTAAGTCTTCACATTACCATCATTATCTTAACAGATACACACTGACAAGGACAGAGACAACAATGTTTCACAAAAATGTTTTGTTTTTTTTAAAAGAAGACAGTGACTGTATCAAAAAGAAAACAAATACTGATGGATGTGAGTGAGGTGAATCACCTTGGGGTCTGAGGAGAACATGCAGGAAGAGGTGGTGGTCGTGGGCGCCGTTGTGGTGGTGGTGGTGGTGGCTGTGGTGGTGTCGGTGAGTCTCATTCGCTTGGCCACTGGGTGTGGGTGACCTGATGTGTGTCCCTGTCCCCCTCCCTGTTGTCCACCTTGCTGCTGGGAGATGAAGAACACGTGCTCATGTGACACAGCCAGTGAGGGCGTTCACACATGCCCACACGCACATACCTCAGTTAAAACCAGGCTGACCTCCCCTGCCAGGTTCCCTCCCTGTAAGGGCTGGCTTTTTTTTTCTGCGCAGTCTCATAAACCAGCGCTCTGACAGAGAGAAGCCATTCTGTGTGAAAGTGTCGATCAGCGACATTGAGACAGACCGGCGCTCTCAAAGAGAGAAGCCATTCTGTGTGAAAGTGTCGATCAGCGACATTGAGACAGACCGGCGCTCTCAAAGAGAGAAGCCATTCTGTGTGAAAATGTTGATTAATGACACTGAGACAAAGGGGGACTGCTAGGCTAGGACTGTACTAATTATGCCTGCTGGTACATTTACACACTGTTTGGCACACTGAGGTCACCCTAATGTTTTGGACTGTGCGCTACATAAACCTTTATTATATCATCATCAGTATACACGCTGATTCCTTTTGTACAGTGTGCTCTCTGCTTAACATGTGCTACAAAAGCTACAAAATAAGCAGATAAAGAAACATATGCATGAAAGGGATATAAACTGCTGTCAACGCATGCTGTCTCATTTTCAGATAACTCCCCCTGGATGTTTCCCGGTGTCTATTTTTAATACCCATTCCTAGCATGCCAGGATATATTTTTAACACTATGACAATCTTTACCATGGCATCAGCTGAACATGAAATTCAAATGCCAGTGCGGTTAGAATTTCACATAGCAAACACTGCCAGCAGGACAGCACTGTGGCAAGACAGTATTGTTACAGCATCATTTCATGGGGGCCCACACTGCCAGCAGGACAGCACTGTGGTAAGACAGCATCATTACATGGGGGCCCACACTGCCAGCAGGACAGCACTGTGGTAAGACAGCATCATTACATGGGGGCCCACACTGCCAGCAGGACAGCACTGTGGTAAGACAGTATCATTACATGGGGCCCACACTGCCAGCAGGACAGCACTGTGGCAAGACAGTATTGTTACAGCATCATTTCATGGGGGCCCACACTGCCAGCAGGACAGCACTGTGGCAAGACAGTATTGTTACAGCATCATTTCATGGGGGCCCACACTGCCAGCAGGACAGCACTGTGGTAAGACAGCATCATTACAGCATCATGTCATAGGGACCCCTGCTGTGTGCACCTATCAACATATGATTGTGTGTGTGAGGCAGCCATGGAGAAAAACAGTCACGTCTTTCACACTTTCAGTTTGATAACTCCTACAATTCACACGGTTTCAGCTTTCTTGAGAATAGATTGATCTTGTTCTGTGTGACACTGAAAGTTCAGCATGCAAAGGGCAGCAACTCTGTGACAGCACATTTCTTTTTTGTTTTTTTTCTTTTCTTCTCTTTTTCTTTTTGGGAGGTAAAGACAGCCTATTCTTTTCTTCCTCTTTTTTCCCAGTGGGGCTTTCATTCTCTTTTTTTCCTACTTTTTTTTTCTCCTCAAAGCCTCACACACCATGCATTGTCTAAGTGTTACATTATCAATGGGTGACAGCAATGTTGATTAAAAAAAAAAAGAAAAAAAGTTGGTTGTTTGCTTGTGTATCTGTTAGTGCTGCATTTGATATCACTAATATCATCCCTACAGGTTCTGCTCAATCATCTCAATACACCCATCTCCAGACAGCACTAAATGTGGTGTTCTTCACACAGGGAGGGAGTCCGAACTGGCAGATTCATTTAGAACAAGGACAGAGACAAAAATGTTCCCTAAAAACATGTTTTTGAAAAGAAGGCAGTGACTGTATGAAAAACAAAATACTGACAGATGTGGAAACAGTGCAGGGAGAGGTGAGTCACCTTGAAGTGAGTGGAGACCTGGGAGGAAGAGGCGGTGGTAGTTGCCATGGTGGTGATTGTGTGGTGGTGATGGTGGCGGTGGTTGTGGTGGTGGCGGTGGTCATGAGTCTCATTCGCTTCGCCGGCGGGATCGTGTGCCCTGACGTGTGCCCTTGTCCCCCTCCCTGCTGTCCACCTTGCTGCTGGAATAAGAGCACATCAACATGACAAAGCCAGCCATGGTGTTTGCACGCACACATATTTATACACATACCCTTGTCAAAACCAGGCTGACCTCCCCTGCCTGGTTCCCTCCCTTTAAGGGCTTGCTTTTTTTTCTGCGCAGTATCATAGACTGGAGCTGTCACAGAGGGAAGCCATTCTGTGTGAAATTGTCGATCAACGACTTAGAGACAGAGGGGGCTGCTAAACTAGCAGTCTGCCCTGTTGTGAAACACTTGTCAGACCTAAACTGTGTCCCAAAGACAGGCTCCCACTCTCCAATGCCTTTTCTTTCAGGATTCTCTGGGACCTCAGTCTATTTCAAGTATGGAGGTAGTAAGGATTTAAAAGGACCATTTTCACATGTTGTAGTGAAGTATATCATAACCATATGGAAAGAGTACAAAGCCCATTCTAAACACTACGTGGAGTCTTTCTAACACACTACCACCTGTGGTTACCAGAGACTTTCTGACACATTATCACCTGTGGTTACCGGAGTCTTTCTGATACACTACCACCTGTGGATACCCGTGTCTTTCTGACACACCACCTGTGGATACCCGTGTCTTTCTAACACACTACCACCTGTGGTTACCTGAGTCTTTCTGACACACCACCTGTGGATACCCGTGTCTTTCTGACACACCACCTGTGGATACCCGTGTCTTTCTGACACACCACCTGTGGATACCTGAGTCTTTCTAACACACTACCACCTGTGGTTACCGGAGTCTTTCTGACACACTACCACCTGTGGTTACCTGAGTCTTTCTGACACACCACCTGTGGTTACCTGAGTCTTTCTGACACACCACCTGTGGTTACCCCGAGTCTTTCTGACAAACCACCTGTGGTTACCCGAGTCTTTCTGACACACCACCTGTGTTACCCGAGTCTTTCTAACACACTACCACCTGTGGATACTGGAGTCTTTCTGAGACACCACCTGTGGTTACCCAAGTCTTTCTGGCACACCACAACCTGTGGATACCTGAGTCTTTCTGACACACCATCTGTGGTTACCTGAATCTTTCTGACACACTATCACCTGTGATTACCTGAGACTTCCTGATAGTTTGGCTACCACCTGCGGCTACCCATGTCTTGCTGATAGATTGATTACCACCTGTGGTTCTGAGTATTCCTGATAGGTTGATTACCACCTGTGGTTCTGAGTATTCCTGACAGTTTGACTACCACCTGGTTCTGAGTATTCCTGATAGTTTGACTACCACCTGTGGTTCTGAGTACTACTGATAGTTTGACTACAAGCCGTGGTTCCTGAGTCATTCTGATAGACTTAGACTACCATATGTTTTTTCACCTGAGCCTCGTTGACATTTAAGACTCCCATCTGCAGTGACCTGAGTTTTGTCAGCAACTTGACTTCCACTTGCTGGCTGTCAGAATACCACCTGTGGTCACCCAAGTCTTGCTGATAGTTTGACTGCCACCTGTGGTTACCACAATCTTGTTGACTGCCACCTTTGCATAGCTGCCCACTTTCTGAAGTCAACATTTGAGGACCAGGGAATGAAGGGGGTGGGGTGCACTGAAGAGGGGGCAGTTCAGCTTTTTCAACTGGAAGCGTTTCTCACTCCCTTATGTTTCAGATGACAAAGGTGGGGTTTAAAATGACAGATGCCTTCTCCGTGAACTTAACTGCCACCATCCACAGAACATCATTTGGGTTTATTCTGCATGACCTCGTCATCCCTACCCGTTCAGAAATGACCCCATCAACACATCGTTTTCAGGCATTTTGAAATACTTGACATCTGTAAAACTGAATTCCAGATCTCTGGAATAATTTTTAAATCATGGAAATTCCAGAACAAATTGGGAGGGCTGGCAGCTATACCAAAGGTTACCTGAGCTTGTCTGTCGGCCTTGTCTTTGCCATCTTTGATCTCTTCAGTAAGAAAGTTCCGTTTCGGATATGGAATCGGATTGCCATCGTACACACTGAAACAAAACATATTACACAAATGTACCCATAAAATCACTCTCATATTTGTTGTGTACGCAGGTAACCATACACATTAGCGCAACATCCAACCAATGCAATCATTTCATGTATGATATTCTTTTTAAAAAACATGTATAATACCATATTTGTTTAATACTGTAAGGTGATGAACATGGATCTGCCCTGTGAAGGAGCAATGTGCAAGGAGCATCAGATGAGGAAAGGACAGCATTAATCACCAGCAGTCACCATGCTTTGACAGCAGTAGTCACCAGTAGTCACCATGCTTTGACAGCAGTAGTCACCATGCTTTGACAGCAGTAGTCACCATGCTTTGACAGCAGTAGTCACCATGCTTTGACATCAGTAGTAACCAGCAATCGCCATGCTTTGACAGCAGTAGTAACCAGCAATCACCATGCTTTGACATCAGTAGTAACCAGCAATCGCCATGCTTTGACAGCAGTAGTAACCAGCAATCGCCATGCTTTGACAGCAGTAGTAACCAGCAATCGCCATGCTTTGACAGCAGCAGTAGTCACCATGCTTTGACAGCAATAGTCACCAGCAGTCTCCATGTTTTGACAGCAGTAGTCACCAGCAGTCACCATGCTTTGACAGCAGTAGTCACCATGCTTTGACAGCAGTAGTCACCATGCTTTGACAGCAGTAGTCACCATGCTTTGACAGCAGTAGTCAAAAGCAATCGCCATGCTTTGACAGCAGTAGTCAACAGCAATCACCATGCTTTGACAGCAGAAGTCACCATGCTTTGACAGCAGTAGTCACCAAGAGTCACCATGCTTTGATAGCAGTAGTCACCAGCAGTCACCATGCTTTGACAGCAGTAGTCACCAGCAATCACCATGCTTTGACAGCAGTAGTCACCATGCTTTGACAGCAGTAGTCACCAGCAGTCACCATGCTTTGACAGCAGTAGTCACCAGCAATCACCATGCTTTGACAGCAGTAGTCACCATGCTTTGACAGCAGTAGTCACCAGCAGTCACCATGCTTTGACAGCAGTAGTCACCAGCAGTCACCATGCTTTGACAGCAGTAGTCACCAGCAGTCTCCATGTTTTGACAGCAGTAGTCACCAAGAGTCACCATGCTTTGATAGCAGTAGTCACTATGCTTTGATAGCAGTAGTCACCAAGAGTCACCATACTTTGACAGCAGTAGTCACCATGCTTTGACAGCAGTAGTAGTCCAAGAGTCACCATGCTTTGACAGCAGTAGTCACCAACAATCACCATGCTTTGACAGCAGTAGTCACCATGCTTTGACAGCAGTAGTCACCATTCTTTGAAAGCAGTATTCACCAGCAATCACCATACTTTGACAGCAGTAGTCACCAGCAATCACCATACTTTGACAGCAGTAGTCACCAGCAATCACCATGCTTTGCTCCCTATTGCGCAGTTCTACAAACACATTTGCAACAATTTGAAAAACACAGAAGAAAAAGATACATCTGAAAGTGCTGGTGGGACACAGAGAAGTACTGTCCTCAACTGCCCAACAAACCAGCTGGGGAACGGTCCTGCACCACCTTTGGAAGCCTGCACTGTGTTCACACAGGGTGAAGGCACACACAGGGCATTCCACTAATGTGTCAGAGCTTGCAATGATTTCACTACGCTGAAATCAACGTAAATGCACTTCATATACATAGTTTGGTTTAAAGCACCTGTCATGAAAAATTACACAATCAGACCAAAGAAAGACCAGGTGCCACAGCACAGTGGTTAGTATAATGGGTACAGACTGGGAAGTTATGGGTTCGATTCCCATCAGAACCATTTATTTATGAGATTTTTAGCCTTAACTTTGATGGTAATGATGATGTCGATGATCATAATGGTGGTGATGATAATGATGGTGATTGCAATGATGATGATGATGATGATGATGATGATGATGATAGTAACAAAGATGATGATGATATGATGATGATGATGATGATGATGATGATGATGATGATGATGAAGGCAGTGACCATGGTGTGAAGAACTCACTCAGTGCAGGGAAAGGGGACCTCATAGAAGTAGGAATCCTTCAAAGCAGTTTCAGCGGTGATGCGTTTGGTGGGGTCCATGATAAGAAACTTCTGGAGCTGGAACATCAGTTGACAGTATGACCCAGGAGATCACAGTCTACCGTCACAGTTCACAGACCATCAGGTGACAATACTACTCAGGGAATCTCAGTCTACTGTCACAGTTCACAGAACATCAGGTGACAATACTACTCAGGGGATTTCAGTCTACTGTCACAGTTCACAGACCATCAGGTGACAATACTACACAGGGGATCTCAGTCTACTGTCACACTTCACAGAACATCAGGTGACAATACTACTTAGGCGATCTCAGTCTACTGTCACACTTCACAGAACATCAGGTGACAATACTACTTAGGCAATCTCAGTCTACTGTCACACTTCACAGAACATCAGGTGACAATACTACTTAGGCGATCTCAGTCTACTGTCACACTTCACAGAACATCAGGTGACAATACTACACAGGGGATTTCAGTCTACTGTCACAGTTCACAGACCATCAGGTGACAATACTACTCAGGGGATCTCAGTCTAGTTCACAGTTCACAGAACATCAGGTGACAATACTACACAGGGGATCTCAGTCTAGTTCACAGTTTCACAGAACATCAGGCGACAATACTACACAGGGGATCTCAGTCTACTGTCACAGTTCACAGAACATCAGGTGACAATACTACTCAAGGGATCTCAGTCTACTGTCACAGAACATCAGGTGACAATACTACTCAGGGAATCTCAGTCTAGTTCACAGTTCACAGAACATCAGGTGACAATACTACTCAGGGGATCTCAGTCTACTGTCACAGTTCACAGAACATCAGGTGACAATACTACTCAGGGAATCTCAGTCTAGTTCACAGTTCACAGAACATCAGGTGACAATACTACTCAGGGAATCTCAGTCTAGTTCACAGTTCACAGAACATCAGGTGACAATACTACTCAGGGGATCTCAGTCTACTGTCACAGTTCACAGAACATCAGGTGACAATACTACTCAGGGAATCTCAGTCTAGTTCACAGTTCACAGAACATCAGATGACAATACTACTCAGGAGATCTCAGTCTACCATCACAGTTCGCAGAACATCAGGTGACAATACTACTCAGGGGATCTCAGTCTACTGTCACAGTTCACAGACCATCAGGTGACAATACTACACAGGGGATCTCAGTCTACTGTCAGTTCACAGAACATCAGGTGACAATACTACTCAGGGGATCTCAGTCTACTGTCACAGTTCACAGACCATCAGGTGACAATACTACACAGGGGATCTCAGTCTACTGTCAGTTCACAGAACACCAGGTGACAATACTACTCAGGGATCTCAGTCTACTGCCACAGTTCACAGAACATCAGATGACAACACTACCCAGGAGATCTCAGTCTACTGTCACTGTTCTCTACAAGGTTCATAAGTTGTCTCTAGGAGTGGCATGTTGTTAAAAGACATAACACATAGCCTACATAGCCCTGTTTGTAGTAACAGGGCTGAATACAGCCTTAACAAAACACATAATCTACACGGCCCTGTTTGTAGTTACAGGGCTGTATATGGCCTTAAAGAGTGTGGGCTGGGTGCAGGATCAGATTCCCAACTCAAAAAAAAGAAAAAAAAAGACAACCTTTGCTACAAAAAAAAAACAAAACCCACATCAACAAGGAAACTGGACAGCCTAACTGAGGAGCAAAAACAGAACTTTATCAAGAAGAATCATCACGCAGTGCCATGAAAGCTGAACATCGGTGAAAGCCAGGAGGTGTGAACCACCCTCCCTTCTTGCAACCAGCACGGTAAACAGTGTGAGACAAAGTTCTGACAACCTGGCCCTGGGATCTTGATCTGGATACCAAGGGGATGGGACTCACTCGGTACCCTGCTGCAGAGAAAGGCCCACGACAGGGGTGTAACTGGAGAACCTTTGTCAACTCCAAGCAGGACAGGTGACATGCATAACTAAGTAAACAAGCAAAAACCTAACAACTGCTAATGGCATGGCACTGTGGCAAAATGATTAGCATTGTGGATTCCTGGCTGGGAGGTCATGGGTTCGATTCTCATCAGAGTCATGCGGGAATTTTTTCTGCCCTAACTGGCTCCTACCCAGAGTTGAGTTTGCTTTGGGCTCAGGTGGAAAGACTGGGACCACAAAGTCGAGTCTCATCCACTAAACAGATGCGTCTCTGAGAATATTGCTCAAATTTCCTGACCAACACAGCAGGTATTTGTATCTCTTGGGCCTGGTTGACACTGGGATATATTATGAAAGAAAGCGTACTGTACTGCCCTGTCATGCAGTCTCAAACTGGAATGAAAATGCATAGCATTAGCTTCATCATCCTCATTCTCATGGATCAGCATACTGAAAAAGAAAAAAAAGTCTCAATTCTGTGGCCCTTCATGCCTGCTCTCATGGTGACCTCAGTTTTGATGTCCTCCCATGTCTATGGCCCTGACTGATTCTGTCAGGGTCACTGGTATTGGCAAATTTTATGGGGGCTGTCGTTGGACATAGTGGCGCTCTTTGGAGGAAAAGCTCACTCACGTCAGCTCCATAACTAAGCAATTATTGTCATCAGTAGGGGGCACCACTGAACACCACCAAAGTGACTCAGCAGCAGTGCAGTGTCTCCTCCGCTGGGTTACCTCACGATGACTTGACAGTGGCTTTTTCCTAGGGACTACTGGTGCCGAGGCTGCAGTAGAATGGGCTGGATGTGGCTGTGGACGGGAGACTGGAATGAATGAGTAGGAGTTATGCCACTGAGGTGGTGCAGAAGATGGGACAGCAAAAACCAAACCAAACAAACAAACAACAACAAAAAAAAAAGAGTTCATGTGTATACACAAGCTGACAGAGGAAACGCTGGGAGGAGAACATGGCACAGTGCAGCGCTGCAGTGTACTGACCAGATGGAAGACAGTACAGTGCTGCAGTGTACTGACCAGATGGAAGACAGTACAGTGCAGCAGTGTACTGACCAGATGGAAGACAGTACAGTGCTGCAGTGTACTGACCAGACGGAAGACAGTACAGTGCTGCAGTGTACTGACCAGATGGAAGACAGTACAGTGCAGCAGTGTACTGACCAGATGGAAGACAGTTCAGTGCTGCAGTGTACTGACCAGATGGAAGACAGTACAGTGCTGCAGTATACTGACCAGATGGAAGGCTGCGCTGTCCGTCCTCATGGTGTGCTTTCTCATGAACTTCTCCAGGGAGCAGTCATCATAGCTTCACACACACACACACACACACACACACACACACACACACACACACACACACACACGCACACACACATGCACACACACACTCACGCACACACACACACAAACACACACACACACTCACAGTCATACACACAAGAAGTTAACCATTTAATTTTTCTCCTAATGTTAGCTCATCTTGCATACAATACGCATGCACTGGAACTGATTGGAAGGGAAACAAATCTGTCCCAGGGTACGCTTTCTGGGAAATTAATCTAGTCTGTGCAGTCTGAGGTATATTTGAAGTGAAAGCAAGGGCAGACCACTTATGTATAAACTGCTGCATGAAATACAATAGTACAACGTAGACCATGTGCGCTGATTTTCTGAAGAGATGGATATATTCAGATGATGTGTTCTCATCTTTTTCATCGAGGAGGAGTTTGAAGTTCTCAGCTCCTACTTCCAGTTGTTTCTCATGGAATCATAACCATCAAATTTTTCATCAGAATGATGCTGAACAATCTTCAATATGATTGCCATTCTGAAAATGTGGCTTACAATGGACCAGAAACAATCTGCGACTGAACGCGAAGCAAACTTTTCTTTTTTTTTTTTCTTTTCTTAAAAAAAGTCTGAAACTTACGCCCCTCTCCCCCTGCCTTCCCTGAATTTGTTTTTGATAGATCTGAAAATTCTCGATGAGAGTTGACTTCAAGAGAGGGTGACAGCCCTGTTAAGGCCCTTTGCCGTTGGCTGGGCTCTAAATAACATGAACCTGAATCTGATAATAACCAGACACACAGCCGAGCCCATAGCTGCACACAGCCACCCTCATCCCCATCCCTCTGCCAGTCTCTAATGCCCTTGCCCCCTTTCTTCTCCCCTAATCAAATAAAAACACAAACATCTCACACACACACTCTCATGTCAATTCATGCATTCACATCGAAGAACATTAGAACAAACACAAATAACAACACACAGGCAATGGCAACTCATGTACAAAGTCAAGCTTGCTTGGAAGCACGCACACATGCATGCATTTATGTGCATGCAAAAAATACAACAAAAAAAACATTAATACACACTGTAATCTTCATGCCACAGCACAGCTGATTCAATGCCCATCTTGTGCCCAAAATGGACGAAGATATGTGTGATTGCTCATTCATTTTCATTGTCCTGAGTGTTGTGTATCTTAACTGCAGAAGACCTATGAGGTCGAAATATGTCATGTTTTGTCTTGTGATGTGTGTGTCTACATACATTTTTTGGTGGTGGTGCCTCATCAAAATTTTTTCAGCTAAGTTACTCCAGCTAAAATGCTGTGTTGACCTGTTGAACAGTTGATAACTGGACTTGTGAATGATTCTGCCAGTGATATTCATTTCAAAATTGCCTGTACTTCAGAGCAATTAGCACAGCATTCAGTGATGTGGACTAAAAAAATAAAACCCAGACAATTATTTTTAGGACTATCATATCCTCAGCATCTGCTCTATGCAACTTAAACAGTGTTTGTTCCTTTCCCCTGGGGCACTGTCACCATTGGTTCCTTTCCCCTGGGACACTGCCATGTTCTCAGCACCAGAAGTCCACAAGGGGCTTTAGTTGTACTTGGCTGTACACAGATCATGGCTCTCTTCCCCATTACAAAAACAAAACCAACCAACCAACAAACAAGCAAAACAAAATGAAAACCTGTTAGCAGTCCTCAAAATGCTCTTCTTCACTGGTTGTAAAAGAGATAACAATAATATTTTCCTCCTGTTTTTCTTTCTGATTTTCTTCTTTTTCCCTCCCACCTGTTTTCCCTTCTTTTTTCCCCCCTGCCCCACCCCTTTCTCCTCCCATACATTTTCCACGTCACACAGAGAGTCATATGTCATAGCTTGTCTCCCACAGATTACATGAAAAGATGAACTGGGCAAGTGCTAACATGTGTTGTGAAAAGATGAACTGGACAAGTGCTAACATGTGTTGTGAAAAGATGAACAGGACAAGTGCTAACATATGTTGTGAAAAGATGAACTGGACAAGTGTGTCAAAAGAAGAACTGGGCAAGTGCAACATGTGTTAAAAGATGAACTGGACAAGTGCTAAAACATGTCAAAAGATGAACTGGACAAGTGCCAAAACATGTCAAAAGATGAACTGGACAAGTGCTAAAACAGGTCAAAAGATGAACTGGACAAGTGCTAAAACATGTCAAAAGATGAACTGGACAAGTGCTAAAACATGTCAAAAGATGAACTGGACAAGTGCTAAAACAGGTCAAAAGATGAACTGGACAAGTGCTAAAACATGTCAAAAGATGAACTGGACAAGTGCTAAAACATGTCAAAAGATGAACTGGACAAGTGCTAAAACAGGTCAAAAGATGAACTGGACAAGTGCTAAAACAGGTCAAAAGATGAACTGGGCAGGTGCTAAAACATGTCAAAGATGAACTGGACAAGTGCTAACATCTGTTAAAAGATGAACTGGGCAAGTGCTAACATGTGTTAAAAGATGAACTGGGCAGGTGCTAAAACATGTCAAAAGATGAACTGGACAAGTGCTAACATGTGTGTTAAAAGATGAACTGGACAAGTGCTAACATATGCTTGGTATATAAGTTTTGCTCTGGTGTCCACAGGTGTTTTTCTTTTGTTGTTGTTTTATTATTAGTTCTTTTTTTCATCTGTGGTTGTGATATGTGCGTATGTGTGTGCAGGCACTTGCCGGCAACGTAATCACTGCCTTTTCCTCATGGGACCATGCCCCCCCAAACAGTCACTACTCTTCTTTCATGAGGCCACCCCCTCTGAACTGTTCAAAGAATTATCAGCAAGCCCTCCACACAAAGACAACAAACAGACGACACATGACAGAACACAATGGGTTTCCACCTCTCAGGTCTCCTCCAGCAAGGCAAACAGCACTCAAGACGATGAAAACAAACAACAAGCAGTCACTTTTGTTTTCAATGTCTTGAACGTTTTTGTCCTGCCTGAATAAGAATAAAGAAGCTGAAATGCTTCATGTTTTGTTTAGTAATTTGCTTTGTCTCTTTTGCTGAACAGAACTGTCAATATCTTTTAAAGTTTGTTTCAGTTTCCACCTGCAGGCACCTCACTTTCAAACTAACGATACGTGCAGCTCAGCATAGGCATAATGAACTTCTGACTTGGGAGACAGGTTGTACAACTTCCAGTGGCTTATCACAAGCTTGTTCTGTTCTTTCTTGCAAACGGTGAGAGGAGCCACACTCTGTCAACGAAAAACTAAACACACACAAAACAAAAAAGCCTACAAAGTCCCATCACAAACCAGATAAAAGAATTAAAAAAAAAAAAGGTCCTGATGTGAACACAGCAGTCATTACAACACAAGGCAAAGTATTTCTCTGATGGTGTGCTGTAGTCTTCTCTCTTGCATGAAAGTACACCCCATGGTCCAAGTGCACAGAAGCATGGATCTCAAAACTTGTACCCACTACTGGCGCTGCTGCACAGAGCAACCAGAGAAGGGAGACTACTGGCGCTGCTGCACAGAGCAACCAGAGAAGGGAGACTACTGGCGCTGCTGCACAGAGCAACCAGAGAAGGGAGACTACTGTGTTGTTGCTCACAGCAACCAGAGAAGGGAGACTACTGGCGTTGCTGCTCAGAGCAACCAGAGAAGGGAGACTACTGGCGCTGCTTCTCAGAGCAACCGGAGAAGGTAGACTTCTGGGCGCTGCTGCAACCAGAGAAGGGAGACTACTGGCGCTGCTTCTCAGAGCAACCAGAGAAGGGAGACTACTGGCACTGCTGCAACCAGAGAAGGGAGACTACTGGCGCTGCTGCTCACAGCAACCAGAGAAGGGAGACTACTGGCACTGCTGCTCACAGCAACCAGAGAAGGGAGACTACTGGCGCTGCTGCTCACAGCAACAAGAGAAGGGAAACTACTAGGCCACACTATCCCTGATCAGCCAGAGGATTAGAAAGCATCAAACCTTCATTATGGACAATAAAGGTAATCGAAACATAAACAAAAACAGGATTACTATGCTGCCAGGTGAAAGAACAAATGACAAAAACAAGCATGACACGTTTTGAATCCAACTGCTCTTCTTCCTGCAAGACAGATCACACTCAAGACAATGAAAACAAAGGAATGTTCTTGTTGATCCTGCATGGTGTTTGTCTTGCCTGAAGGAGACCAAACAGGTTGAAACGCGTCATGTTTGTTTAGTACTTTGTTGGTTCCATCACGTGGCAGTGCAATGGCTGTTTTTTGCTCTGCAGGGTCAGGTGGCACTGGGTGGCAGGTGTGGTGTTGTGTCTTACCATGATGGGGAAAAGTCTGTCAGCAGTTGAGGGTACTCTGGCATTGCTTTTTATCAGCTCCCAGTCTTCCTCTAACACAGCAACCACAACACATCGACAGTCAGCAATTTGAACACACACACACACAAATTCTGTCGATTACTGTACTATAACACATCACTGGTTGATTGATAGTTTGTATTAAAAAAAAAAAACAAAACAAAAGATAAAACACATTTCACTACTTGATTGTACCATAACACATCAGCAGTAAACCGATGGTTTGTATTCAAAAAAAAAAAAGAAAAAAAAACAAAACACACACACCACTTCGCCAGTTCATAACTATACCATAATAACACATCACCAGTTAATAAATCATGTGTGTTAGATGCACACACACACACATGCACATACACACACCATGTCCTCAGTTAAGGACTGTACCTACAACAGTAACATCACCAGCTAATAAAAGATGTGTGTTAAAAACACACACACACACACCACAAACACACACACACACACACACACAAACACAAACCACTTCCTCAGCTAATGACTGTACTCACAACCACAGCACATCACCTGTCAATAAACTGCCCCAACAACCCACAAACACATAACCAGTCCATTCAATGTGCCGCAGCGCATAGCTACTTACCAAATTAATCATACACCGATGGGGATCAATCCACTGCCCACTGCATTAATCACAGCTCATCACCACCAATCTGTTAAGCTGATTGCAAATGCACAAGTGCACAGGAGGCTCGAACAACTGATCTTCAGAGTCAGAGTCAGCACTGAAGGAGTTACCTGCCTCTTATGTGTTGCTGGGTACTGAGGTCAGTCAGATCTATATAGCTTGATTCTTTTCAACAAATCTTAAATAAATCTTGTTCTGTATCTTGCCTGAAGAAGACCTAAGAGGCCGAAATGTGTTGTGTGGTTTGTCTTGTGATATGTTTGTCCATGTTTTTTGGGCAGTTCGCTGACATTTATTTACCATTTGTTCAGATTTCTCTGCCTGCAGTTCTCACTTTGCAACTTGACTTTTTTTTTTTTTTACTCTTTTTCTTTTCATAACACATGTCAAAGAAGATTGAAGGGATCCTTATTTAGTAAGTAATATTCATTTGACCAGAGCCTTCACTGATCCTTATTTAGTAAGTAATATTAATTTTACCACAGTGTTCACTGGTCCTTATTTAGTAAATGATATTCATTTTACCAGAGAGTTCACTGGTCCTTATTTAGTAAGTAATATTCATTTTACCAGAGCGTTCACTGGTCCTTATTTAGTAAGTAATATTCATTTTACCAGAGAGTTCACTGGTCCTTATTTAGTAAGTAATATTCATTTTACAGAGCGTTCACTGGGTCCTTATTTAGTAAATAATATTCATTTTTACCAGAGCGTTCACTGGTCCTTATTTAGTAAGTAATATTCATTTTACCAGAGAGTTCACTGGTCCTTATTTAGTAAGTAATATTCATTTTTACCAGAGCATTCACTGGTCCTTATTTAGTAAGTAATATTCATTTTTACCAGAGCGTTCACTGGTCCTTATTTAGTAAGTAATATTCATTTTTACCAGAGTGTTCACTGGTCCTTATTTAGTAAGTAATATTCATTTTTACCAGAGTGTTCACTGGTCCAGCTCAGTACTTCTGCAGCAGCGGCAACATACCAGAGAAAACACTCCTTTTCTACCGAGTCACTTTGGTGGTGTGTAATATGATCCCTTTGGTGGTGTGTAATATGATCCGTTTGGGGGTACCTAATATGATCCGTTGGTGGTGCCTAATATGATCACTTTGGTGGTGTGTAATATGATCATATGTATATTCAGGTCACCATCCACTAAGCCCCTCACTGACCACAACTGATTGCAGGTCACACACCCATCCAGTTCTTCACTGACCACAACTGATTGCTGGTCACCACCCACTCTCTCACTGACCACAACTGATTGCTGGTCACCACCCACTCTCTCACTGACCACAACTGATTGCTGGTCACCACCCACAAAGCCCCTCACTGACCAGAACTGATTGCTGGTCACCACCCAGCCCCTGACTGACCACAACTGATTGCTGGTCACCACCCACTCTCTCACTGACCACAACTGATTGCTGGTCACCACCCAGCCCCTGACTGACCACAACTGATTGCTGGTCACCACCCACAAAGCCCCTCACTGACCACAACTGATTGCTGGTCACCACCCAGCCCCTGACTGACCACAACTGATTGCTGGTCACCACCCACAAAGCCCCTCACTGACCACCACTGATTGCAGGTCACCACCCACAAAGCCCCTCACTGACCACAACTGATTGCTGGTCACCACCCACAAAGCCCCTCACTGACCACAACTGATTGCAGGTCACCACCCACAAAGCCCCTCACTGACCACAACTGATTGCTGGTCACCACCCACAAAGCCCCTCACTGACCACAACTGATTGCAGGTCACCACCCACAAAGCCCCTCACTGACCACAACTGATTGCTGGTCACCACCCACAAAGCCCCTCACTGACCACAACTGATTGCTGGTCACCACCCACAAAGCCCCTCACTGACCACAACTGATTGCTGGTCACCACCCACAAAGCCCCTCACTGACCACAACTGATTGCTGGTCACCACCCACAAAGCCCCTCACTGACCACAACTGATTGCAGGTCACCACCACAAAGCCCCTCACTGACCACAACTGATTGCTGGTCACCACCCACAAAGCCCCTCACTGACCACAACTGATTGCAGGTCACCACCCACAAAGCCCCTCACTGACCACAACTGATTGCAGGTCACCACCCACAAAGCCCCTCACTGACCACAACTGATTGCAGGTCACCACCCACTCTCTCACTGACCACAACTGATTGCAGGTCACCACCCACCCACTCTCTCACTGACCACAACTGATTGCTCAGCTGCTGTGCCAGCAGAAGGGAGCCCGCAATCCTGAGGGTGCCACCACGTCCATCCATTGAATCTACTGACACCAGTGACCACAACACAACCTCACAGGAGCACAAACTTGGTGAGGAACTGAGGTCACCATCACAGCAGGGCATGAAGAGCCACAGAATTCCAAAAATCTCAAAAATGCAAAAGTGCGAGTTGTGGCAGTTGTCTTTCCCAAGAGCTACATGGAAATGTAGTATTATGCACATGCTCACATTTTTTTCATTGAATAAATGCTCCTCACAGTAAAAAACAAAAATGTCTTATGCTCCTATATTGCAGAAAAAAAGTTTGATCAAGCCACGGTCTTCAGTGAATCGCATACACTGCATAGCGGATGTTAAACCTGCAGCATGGAGAACACTCACAGTGTATAATTCTACAGACACTTCTAATCTGTAAACACTTTACTTTCACTTCCCTCACCTCACAAATCTTGTGACTTTCTTGCATGGGATATATTAGTTTAGTTTCTCTGACCACATCAAATGGCAGTTGGGGTCTCATTCCATCAGATACCAGATAATTTGTAATATGATTTTGCTCATTTATTTATGCCTGAAATAATTTTCGGTCAAACAGGCATGCAATCAATGAGTATTGCTGATCAAAATGTATTGCAGGTTTTGTACTGAAACAATTGATGTATTGTCTATACTGAAGCTGACTGTGAGTCCACAGATAAGATAAAAATCTCCATTTCCTCTGAAGACACACTTCATGGAAGACTATTCTTTCTATAACGTATTTATTTTATCTTTTTTTTTTTTATTGCAGCATTGCCCCCTCTTCTGTTTTCATTTTGAACAAAATGGATTCCGCCAGCAAACAGTGTGGGACTAACACTCTAGGCAGAAGATGGGAAAGACAAAGACTGAAAACAGAAAACAAAACACACACACACACACACACACACACTGTCTGACCTTTAGAATATCACAGGACATAAAAGACTGAAAACAGAACACACACACACACACACACAGTCTCACCTTTAGACTATCGCAGGACATAAAAAACTAGAAACAGAAAACACACACACACACACAGTCTGACCTTCAGGATATCCCAGGACATTAAAGACTGAAAACAGAAAAACTCACACACAGTCTGACCTTGAGGATATCCCAGGACATTAAAGACTGAAAAAACAGAAAACTCACACACAGTCTGACCTTGAGGATATCCCAGGACATATAAGACTGAAAAAAGAAAACACACATACACTCTCTGACCTTTAGGATATCCTAGGATATAAAAGATCTTGTCCAGCTGCTCACGGTGGTAAGGGTTGGTCACCTTGATGTCTTCGTGGTGAGCGCAGAACAGAGGCTCTGTCAACAGCAGCTCACCAAAGATGCAGCCGATAGCCCAGATATCTGGTAGGACACAACCACCAACTTGCATAACCCACGAATCAGAGCTTCCTATCAATAGGTGAGTTGCCAGTTCTGCAGGTGCAAGAACTCCTCTGCATTTGGGGGCTGGTATAGCTCAGTGGTAGAGCGCCAGACTCATAATCTTGGTGATCCTGGAGTTGCAGGTTTGAATCTCCAACTGGCATGGTACAGGGGGATTTTTCTCTTCGAGTTAACATTGGTTCTGACTCCATTTCCTATACAGTCCTTCGAAGAGACTATAAACCAAGGTTCCGAGTACGAACACATACATAACATCTTGCACACATGCAAAATCCCATAACCAACTTTTGGAAGAGACCGTCAATTTTGCCGTTGGCATGCACCCTGCATGAGAAATGGAAAGAATGAAGAAAGTAAAGAAACTGAGCAAACGATACTGAACGATACTGCCTGGACGACACGGGAAATGACCGAATGAAGCACCAGCTGGCAGCTCTTCGGTCAGCACTACCTAGGTATACAGCCTGTAGTGTAAACAAGTGTGGACTGTAAAGCGCTTAGAGCTTGGTCTCTAGCCACGGATAAGTGCTATATAAGTATTCAAAATAATGATAATACTTAAGTCAAGAAGTATGATTTCTACATGGGCAGTTTTACTTCAGTGAAACTGAGGCGTGAACAGAGCACTAGCAATGTTGGTGCTGTTCAGTGGAGCTCCTGTGCATGTCTTCTTCTTCTGCGTATGCAGGCTGATACTCCTACAGACACTCCCTGTATAGACAGGCAAGTATTAATCCCATCTGTCCAACAAAAGGAGTGGAGTTCTGAGTGCATGTCCGTTTTTTATCTCACCATTAAGGCATCCATACTCCATCTTGGGGGACCTTTGCATGTCAATTTTCAGAACTGAAGAAATGCTTGGAAATAAGGGAATAAGACTGAGTTGAAAAACGAAGTTATATTACATTCAAGGGTGTGTGTGTGTGTGTGTGTGTGTGTGTGTGTGTGTGTGTGTGTGTGTGTGTGTGTGTGTGTATGTCGTTTTTTGTTTGTGTGTGTGCATCATTTTTTGTTTGTTTGCTTGAATAAGCAGAACAGACAAATAACTAAACTGTCATTTACATCACACACACACACACACACACACACACACACACACACATCTCCCACACACATACACCCACACACATACACCCACACACATACACACTGAAAGATTACAAAAAGAAGAGCGCAGCAGCAGGCGAACAAACATGTTACAAACTTACAAACAATATCACAATGACACAAGGAAAATAAAAAACAACAACAAAAAAAGAAAAGCACTGACAAACTTACAAAGCAGCTTATAATCTTATGATCAAATGAACTAAGTAACCAACAGCTAACTAAGCAAATAATCAACTAGCTAACAAGCTACTGACTGACTTTCTAAATGAAATTAGTTTACGAATAAACAAACAACAAACAGACAAGCAAATAAGAATGCATACAGACAATTAACAAATCAATAGATAGATAAGTCAATGCTATGCATTAGGAAAATGGGGATGAAGAATCTCTATAATCAATCTGGTGAACAACAGGGGGGGGGGAGGGGGGGGGGAAGAAGACAGGGGTGGGGGATCAGGGAGGGGAAGGAAAGGTGAAGGAGCAGGTTAGACACACACACACACACACACACACACACACACACACACACACACACGCACACACACACACGCACACACGCACACACACACACACATGAGCGCACACACTCATACCACCCACACATGCATGGTGCAGGCATACACCAATGCACTCAGTGTGTCACTGCAGGCACTTTGTCCAACTCTCTCTACACTGGAAGTGACCTGTCCAATTCATCAATGACCTTGGTATAATGTCAGGCTCCAAGCAACATACAGTCCTAAATGCTGCTACACAGTGAAATCCCCCACTAAACAATGACCTTGACATTATGTCCCCTAGCAACAATCCAGTTCAAAACAATACACAGCGACACCCTTAACTACCCAATGACCTTGATACAATGTCGGGATCCTAGCGACGGTCCAGTTCAAAATGATACAGTGACACCCTCAACTAAGCAATGACCTTGATACAATGTCGGGATCCTAGCAACGGTCCAGTCTTGAACAATACAAAATGTCATCCTAAACTCATCAATAACCGTGGTATCATGTCAAACCCTGGACAGCACTGTTGTTTCCAGGCGATAAACCACACCACTGTGTAAGCCGTACCTACCATTCTTAAAAATCAGATGAAAACAACACACAGGCCGCACCACACACCCTCAACTCACCAATGGCTTTGGTGTAATGGCGGGCTCCTAGCAGCAGTTCTGGGGCACGATACCAAAAGGTCACCACCACTGGGTCAATGTCAGCCAATGGCGTGAGAGGCGAATTGAACAGGCGAGCAAAACCCATGTCAGCTGTGGATCAAAGTGAAGCAGTGACGATCAGCACAATGAATGGCTGATCAGCACAGTGGATGGCTGATCAGCACAGTGGATGGCTGATCAGCACAATGGACACACACATACCTCCCTCCCACATATAGCCTAACTCACAGACATTCAAATACATGCATACCCCACATACACCCCACCTGCTCATATGCAGACATTCTACCCCAAAATCATTCTATCAAGAACACATGATGTCAAAATCCGGAATAAACTGAAATTTTCAGGAATACACTCTGTATCCTTACAAATGTAATGCTGAGAGATGTTCATGTGTGCATGGTTGCACACTTACTTACATCATCAAGACCGTCATGATGACTGGAGAAAGCGCACTTGCAAGTTGTGCGCACGCACGCGCTCACACACACACACACACACACACACACACATACACACACGAGAATTCTCCCATTTCTGTCCTTGTAAACATGGCTACTGTTCATCATATAATTTCTAAAGGTCTGGTGGCATTGATTTTTTTTTTTTTTTTTTTTTGTAGTTCAATTTTTATTTTTTATTCATTTATTTTTTTTTCTCCATTTTTTGTTGTTTTTTTTTGGATAAATTTGAGTTTGTTTTTGCCCCATGGCAGGATTTACTGTCTGTGTCTTTTCCATCCGTCTCTCATATTCCGATCTGCTTGCAGCTGCTAGCCGCCTTTACTGCCCTTTCACTTCATTCCGCTCAGGTCAATCTCTTTTCATATGCATTTAAATGCCTAATTTGAGTGACAATATCCCATTTTCCGTTGGGTTTGTCCAACGGTGAAAAAAGTTCTCTCCCCCCCCCCCCCACAACACACACTCTCATGTTATGCGTGGTTCACAGCCAATGTTCTTTAGTAACAAACAAGACTTTCCAAGGACAGAGGGCATGTCTGCACATCTATAACTCACACACCTCCTGTCTAATCCATATTTACATAAACATACCCTCAAACATGCATACAAAGGGGACATAAGCACTGAAAATCTGTGAGGACTGATCCCCGTCTGACCTAGTTTGCTCCCTTTTCTTCTGCCTCGGACCAACCAACAGCCAGGAAGTATATAAAAGTAGTGATTCACGCAATCCCAACAGATACACTGACTTTTACGATTAGAAACAGAGAAAAAAAAAATGAAAAAGATTGAAGGTACAGGGTTTGTTTGTTGCTGTTTTTTCAAGACTCAAATGATTTATTCATAGAGGCTAAAGCCCCTTAGAACGGGGATAAACATTGTGATTCATGTCACAGATTGACACTTGTATTTTTTTTTATTTCAAATGTAGGTCTTTTTTTGTTACTTTTTTCTTTTAAACATATTCATGCAAATTGAAATTACATATGACATAACAAAGAACAATATGAAAAACTATATTTTTGGTAATGCAAGGGGGGAAAAAAAGCTGGCAAACAAGTCCAAATAAGAAATTTGAACTGAACCAAAGAAAAAGAAGCCAAGAACACAACAAGCACACAAATAAAGATGAATATTTCATTTCTAATTTACTCTCTTTCTGTTTAAAATCGTCTTAATCTTTGACACAAACAAGATGTACGTTATCTTCCAGAGCCAGATCTCAGAAAGCAAATTTATTCTACTCATTTCAGCCTTGATGTTTTCCCATGTACCAAAAACAGTAATGTCCCCTGATTGATACGAAGAAGCACTTTTTTTTTTTACTCTCCTTGCCCTGTCAAGTCTTGGCACCACTTTGACAGAGCTGTTCCCTACTGTGAAGAAACTGGAATAAGACTCTCTACTGTCAGTAACTCAGAAGTCTTACCGATCTTAACCACTCCTCTCTCTGGTCCCTCACCCATCACCAGAATATGGCTGGTTTCTGCCCATCACAACACACGACACAGTATGATAACATATTAAAAAAAAAAAATTAATGCACACACACACACACAACTACATTAACAACAATAAAAACAACAACAACAACACTGCATGCTTTCTCAGGTCTAACCTGTGTCAGTTCTGAACACCGTGTTCAATACCAACAAATTCACATTCTAAGAGAGGCAACTCTGGATTTTAGTATATATCTTGTAATGTATACATTGTAGTTGTGTCCCTTCGCACTGAAAAGCGCCAATGACCGAATCCAAGTACAGAACAGTATCAATGTGCTTTGTTCATGACATTTCCACTTACATCATCAATGTTCTGATGCCCTGTCTGACATACTTGTTTCGTGTGTACGTGTGCCGAGGAGCTCTACAGCACGCTGACAGAGGAAAGCTGTTCATCAAAGGTGTAATATGCAAATTCATTTACTTTCAAACCTATAGCATTTCAGATTTCCATTTGCTTCAGTTAGGAAGAGGTTAGCGTGTGTTGATTATACGCAAGCACACACGTACATGTTGCAAACACACACACACACACACTCCCACATACACAGAAAGAGAGAGAGAGAGGAGGGTGGTGGAGAGAGGGAGGGAGAGGAGGAGGAGGGGGGGGGGGAGAGAGAGAGAGAGGGGTGAGAGAGGCCTAGTAAATTTATAGCAAAATTCACAAACAATTTCTCTCATGTTAACATAATTTGTTTGTTGTTTGTTTAAACTGCATGACATTTTGCCTTCCTTGCAGACAGCAATATAGATCAGAGCTGGACTGCTTAAAGCCGGGGCAGACAGCAATATAGATCACAGCTGGACTGCTTAAAGCTGGGGCAGACAGCAATATAGATCACAGCTGGACTGCTTAAAGCCGGGGCAGACAGCAATATAGATCACAGCTGGACTGCTTAAAGCCGGGGCAGACAGCAATATAGATCACAGCTGGACTGCTTAAAGCCGGGGCAGACAGCAATATAGATCACAGCTGGACTGGTTAAAAGCCGGGACAGACAGCAATATAGATCACGGCTGGACTGGTTAAAGCCGGGGCAGACAGCAATATAGATCACGGCTGGACTGGTTAAAGCCGGGGCAGACAGCAATATAGATCAGGGCTGGACTGCTTAAAGCCGGGGCAGACAGCAATATCGATCAGGGCTGGACTGCTTAAAGCCGGGGCAGACAGCAATATCGATCACAGCTGGACTGGTTAAAGCCAGGGCAGACAGCAATATCGATCACAGCTGGACTGGTTAAAGCCAGGGCAGACAGCAATATCGATCACAGCTGGACTGGTTAAAGCCGGGGCAGACAGCAATATCGATCACAGCTGGACTGGTTAAAGCCGGGGCAGACAGCAATATCGATCACAGCTGGACTGGTTAAAAGCCGGGGCAGACAGCAATATAGATCACAGCTGGACTGGTTAAAGCTGGGGCAGACAGCAATATAGATCACAGCTGGACTGGTTAAAGCTGGGGCAGACAGCAATATAGATCACAGCTGGACTGCTTAAAGCCGGGGCAGACAGCAATATAGATCACAGCTGGACTGCTTAAAGCCGGGGCAGACAGCAATATAGATCACAGCTGGACTGGTTAAAGCTGGGACAGACAGCAATATAGATCAGAGCTGGACTGCTTAAAGCTGGGGCAGACAGCAATATAGATCACAGCTGGACTGGTTAAAGCCGGGGGCAGACAGCAATATAGATCAGGGCTGGACTGCTTAAAGCCGGGGCAGACAGCAATATAGATCACAGCTGGACTGCTTAAAGCCGGGGCAGACAGCAATATAGATCACAGCTGGACTGGTTAAAACCCAGGAATTGAAACACAGCCATGAAAAACTAGCCAAGGGAAAGCACTGCACAGTAACTGCCATCCCTTCACACTCTTACAGTCACTGTCGCCGTCAATAACTGCCATGCCTTCACACTCTTACGGGGTCACAATCGCCATCAATAACTGCCATCTCTTCACACCCTTACGGGGTCACTGTCAACGTCAATGCAAAGAAGAAGCCTGTACTATTTTCTTTAAACAATTTCTAAAAAGTGTATTTCCATGCTTCTCTACTGAGAACCTAACAAAATTCTACTGACGCAGAGATGAGGAAAAAGAAAAACAGGGATGGACTGGTCAAACATTGTAAAAGCCTCCTATCCATTTCACATGACTGGTCAAACATTGTAAAAGCCTCCTGTCCATTTCACAGGGAGGACTGGTCAAACACTGTAGAAGCCTCCTATCCATTTCATTTGACAGGCCAATGGAACCTACAGGGCAGAAAAGAAAAAAGTGTGATGATGACCTCGCCAGACTTGGCACCAGAGCATGGATCTGAAGTGAAGACAGGCAAAACAACATGGGCCCAGCTGAAGAAGTCAGCCCAGAACCAAATCCGCTGGAGGAATGATGCCTCAATCCTATGATGCTTCAGTCCTAGGTTTCCAGGGAACTCACAGCATTCATAGTTCAAAAAACGAAAGTGCCTGAAGGCGGAACACGAAGCAAAATTTAGAAAGAAAAGAGGTTAGTTACCACCACAGATACAGGTAAACAGATTCCGGGACAAAACACAATGCATTTCAACCTCTTGGGTTTTCTTCTGGCAAAAACAGACAACATTTAGGACAGTGAAGACGAAGAGTAAGAAACCATTTTTCTTCTCATATTTGGCTCAAAATGGCTGTTGGATGATGCTGTTTCATCCAACAGCCGAAGCTGAGAAGATAAGGGTTTCTTGCTCTTCGTTTTCACTGTCCCACAATGTTGTCTCTTTTTGCCTGAAGAAGACCCAAGAGGTCCAAATGCATTGTATTTTGTCCCATAATCTGCTCAACTGTATCTGTGGTGGTAACTAACCCCTTTTCTTTCTAAATCAAAGCATTAAGTCCCCTCCTCATGTTCCCTGTTGTTTTCATGTCCCTAACAACTGCTGGGGAAGCCAGAGTAAGTAGCTTGGGAATTATGTGCTTTGAGAGTATACAAAATGGAACAAAAGAAAACGAAAATGCTCACATCAGAAATGCATTGTGCAATAAACAGTCAGCACCTGTAAAATCCTAATGGTTTTAACATGTCAGTACAGAGGTGAAAGGTTGAACAATGGCACCCATTTACTCTCACACATACACTCTCACACCCTCTGTCTGCACTCTCTCACACAGACTCCCTCCAGTTCATAAAACACTTGAAGCTGATAATGACCAGATTTAGACTGAGAATTTCAGACACAGCACAACACCGGTATCATTACAGTAAAAACAACTGGGATGGATCTGCCTTGTCCAAGGGAAGAAGAACATTTTGTTTTATGCTGCTGTAAATCATCTAGTCTAAGAGCGCGATATATACCCACAAAGTTTTCCAGGGATCCCTGTCGCTGTCGGTGAAGTCTGCTTATGGCATCTCAGAATGAAAGCATAGTAAGAAATTTCTTGATTTACTTATTCACTTAGAGGTATTTCAGTTTAGATCAGTTATGACTTCGTGCGAGGGTAGTCCATAGTCTTTCTAGTGTTCTGTATAATTCCTATATGTTGTTCTTTTCTCCAGACCTGCACATGCACAGGACAGATGTACACACATTCCCATGGACACCAACATGCAGGTACAAAACACATACACACATGCACAGGAAGATGCACACACATTCCCACAAACATCAACATGCAGGTACACACACATGCACAGGACAGATGTACACACATTCTTCAAGACACACCAACATGCAGGTACACACACATGCACAGGACAGATGTACACACATTCTTCAAGACACCAACATGCAGGTACACACACATGCACAGGACAGATGTACACACATTCCCATGGATACCACCAATGCAGATACCACACACACATGCACAGGACAGATGCACACACATTCCCACGAACATCAACATGCAGGGACCACACATGCATGCACAGGACAGATGCACACACATTCCCACAGACACCACCATGCAGGTACCACACACACATGCACAGGACAGATGCACACACATTCTCACAAACACCAACATGCAGGTACACACACATGCACAGGACAGATGCACACACACATTCCCACGGATATGAACATGCAGGTACACACACATACACATGCACAGGACAGATGCACACACATTCCCACAGACACCACCGTGCAGGTACCACACACACATGCCGTGTACAGACTATGTCACGGTGGAGCACCCAGTTGGGTGTGCAAGTAGTGGATGCCGTCCAGGATCTGGTAGAGCACGGACTTAAGCATAACGGCCGGCACGAACACCCGCCCTTCTTCTTCTTGCTGATGTGACGGTGGAACCTGAC
>JADBJO010008022.1:65000-72972 GCA_016801955.1 Conus betulinus
ACAGAAGACTTTGCGAATGGACCCTTATCATTTTAATCAAATAATCACATTACTGAGACATAAAATGTTTTTGCAAATGTTTCTTGAGAAGTTTTAAAGTATTCATATTTTGTAGATTTGGTGGATGTGAGTTCCAGACATGCGGTCCAGAGTAAGGTAGGCTTGTTTTGTATAGATCAATGAATGGGTAGGCAAGAAGGAATTTTGTTGAGCCAGAAAAGCTGGTCAATCTTGTAAAAAGGGCATTGATATAACATGGCATAGTATCTGTATAGATTGTTAACATAATGATACCTTGCTGAAATCCAAATGCTTGCTCAGAGGAAGTATGTTCAGCACTTTTAGTTTTTCGTCTGTTTTTAGAGAGGGGAGGAGAGAGAGAGGGGGGGGGGAGGGGAGAGGGAGAGAGTCCATTTCCCATACAGTCCTTCGAATGCGACTGTAAACCGAGGTTCCGTGTGTGTACGCACGCACATCTTGCACACACGTAAAATTCCATTACCAACTTTCGGAAGAGAAGGCCAGTTTGGCCGTTTGGTATGGATGACACGTTACACATAGCATGCACCTTCCCGGAAGATGGAGTATGGCTGCCTTAATGGCAGGATTAAAAAAAAAAAAAAAAAAAAAAAAACGGTCATACACACATAAATGTTAGTAATGGTCAAAGTTATGACCGGTGAACATTAATGGAAGAACAGAAGAAGAAGAAGAAGAGAGAGAGAGAGAGAGAGAGAGAGAGAGAGAGAGAGAGAGAGAGAGAGAGAGACACTCAAAAGATGACTATCTTCAGTCAAGCTTAGTCCGAAAGTTCATTTAGTTTGTGACCTACAATTCGGCGCCGTCTTTTTTCGTGGCTTTATAAACGTGTCCGTATGTTCCTCTGCCCACTTTGCAGCCTTCAAAATGTAACACATCTTCTACTCTTACTCGTTTTAAAACACGTCTTCACCTTGAAATCGTAGTCCATATTTGATGTTTACAGTAATTACACTCAGGTCGAGCAGTCGTGAACGCTTGAATCGAATCTCGGCGAGTGTCCTCCCTTCAGATTTGGCGCCTTATGTTCCAGTCCACCAATACAGAATGAGTGTAAACCTCCTCTCTCTCTCTCTCTCTCTCTCTCTCTAAAAGCTAATGGGCCAGTCACCAGTATAGAATAGTAACAGAGCGTCCGTCCATCCATCCATCCATCCATTCACCCCCCTCCGCCCCCCCCCCCTCTCTCTCTTCGTCTACCCCTCCATCCCCACCTTTTAATTTTTTTTTGCTTTCTTTCCTTTTTACTTTTCACCCCCCCCCCCCCCCCCCTCTCTCTCTCTCTCTTTCTCTCTCTCTCTCTCTCTCTCTCTCTCTCTCTCTCTCTCTCTCTCTCCAAATATCATTTCAGAGGTTCTCCTGATGGACAAAGAAAAAATGTGATAACAAAATTATTTCCAGTTTTGTTTTTGCTCGGAACATGGCTTGCGCTTCTTAGCACTAAGCGTCCAAACTTTCATCGTGTGAAGACAGTTGTCGCTTTACGCTGGCGTCACTAACGTTGCTGTGACGTTGCTGTGACGTTGCTGTTCTGCAGCCGCGGATGTCAGTGTGACTTGTCTCCACAAGAAACTGCAGCTGCTGTCGTATTGTGAACTGTAAAGAAATTCTGGCCCTGCTTCTGAAACATTGAAACCAGCACTAATTTCATACATCCACAGATTGTGATTGTATCTACAAAATGTTCAGTTTTGTTTCTTTCTTCTTAGTCTGTATGCTTTAAGTGGGCTTTGAAGTGAGTCGCACTTATAGCATGTACCTCCATATTGATACCGCTACACACATTGAGTTCTCTTTGTATTATTGTCATTCGCTGTTTTAAGCGTAATAATTCATTTATCCTTTTTAACAAACAAAGTTTCCGGTTTGTCTTTAAAAGGTGTATTTTTAAAGGGTGTGTGTGAATGAATGACTTGTGAGTTGACTTCAATGTGGTGACAGCCCTGATATGGCCCTTTACAGTCGGCTGGGATGCAAGCAATATTACTTACTTGTTTTTTTTTTTGAACTCGTCATCGTGTCCCATCCACTACCCTTCCTTGTCGTTTACTGTTTTACTGGCTGGCTATTAATTTTTCTCAAGATCTATTCCGTTGTTTGAGTCTTTTACGCTTGAATATTTACCTTGGTTTCTGCGTGTCCGTTATTACTGTTTCATCCACTAACGTTACTTGATATTTAGTGTGTTACTGGTGCCTTGATCTCTCTGTCGTCTGTGTCCTTTTGCGGAAAACTCTCTCTCTCTCTCTCTCTCTCTCTCTCTCTCTCTCTCTCTCTCTCTCTCTCTCTCTCTCACACACACACACACACACACACACACACACACACACACACACACACACACACATATATATATATATATATATATATATATATTTTTTTTTTTTTTTTTTTTTAAAAGGAAGTTTTAAATCGACAGGTCTGTTTCGAGCGCTGGCTCTCCTCAGGATGGTTTTGGGGGTTGTCTACTGCCGGTATTATATGGCCCAATGTCACTGTTTACACGTGCGGATTGGCTGCACGTGTTGTTCGGTTTTCAGGTTGTTTACAGTTCAGGGTGCGTTTGCTGACAACGATTTCCGTTTGTGCCTGCAGTTGTTTACTATTTCTACTTTAGTATTTAGAGTTGCTAAGTGTGGTTTGCATAGTATTAACCATTTTTCTGTTGAACATAGGTTGCATCTTTTAGAAATGTTGTTGTATGGTGATGCCCTTTTTATGATTTTCCAGGATATGTTATAGTTTATTTTTTTTGTCTTTAAGTCTCCAAATATATTTGCTCAGTTCTGTTTGGTTTTGTATTTTTCTTTGTTGAATGACTGTTTATATAAACATATATGTATGTACGCACACACATACACACATACATACATACTAAAGTTTAAACGTGAAAAGGGCCGATAGAGCCGAACTGTAAGACTTGAGAAAAACCAAGGTCACGTGATGTCCGTGGTCAACTTAGTCATACTGCAAATGTCACGACCGGTAGCAGGGCTACCAACGCCCCAGTGTCCAAACCGCCCTGTCCGTTAGTTCACCGGAGGCCTAATGAAGCCAGCCTGCCACCACTGGCCGGCTCTCTCTCTGAAGGAGATATCACGATGACAGTGGAGACAACTTATTCTATGTTTATCGATTGAGTTCTTCAGTGTATTAAGACACCGGTCAGAGGTCCCACTATTTGGATGCGAGAGATTTGATAGGAATCGGTCTAAACCACGCTTTTTGTCTTATTCATTTATTTATTTGTTTATTGCGGATTGCTCCAGTCCCTGACGGGACATGGTAAGAAGGCATCTTTGAAGACGCTGCACGTAAATTGGCTATGTGGTATTGTTAAGTGCTTTTTGTGGCTTCTAAAGACACTGATTGGCATCGTGTTGGTTGTGTCTTCTGCCGGTTCCGAATTAGGGGCACTGTTGTATTGTGAAGGCTTTTTTTTTTTTTAAGATGCTGCTTGTTTGTGGCTCGGTGGCATTGGGAAGGTCCGGCTTCCGACGGCTCAAAGTATGGCATTGTGGTATTGTCTGCTGCTGGTTTCTGCCGATATTGAGTGCAGCACTATGGCGTTGTGACGGTTGTCTCCTGACACTGCCGTATTGAGAGGTCGTGGTTTCTGATGGAACTGTTATACTGCAGTATTGTGAAGGTTGTGGTTTCTGATGGCACTAACTGTTACAATGCCGTATTGTGAAGGTTGTGTGGTTTCTGTTGACACTAATTTGTTACACTACAGTATTGTGAAGGTTGTGGTTTCTGTTGACACTAATTTGTTACACTACAGTATTGTGAAGCTTGTGGCTTCTGATGGCACTAACTGTTACACTGCAGTATTGTGAAGGTTGTGGCTTCTGATGGCACTAACTGTTACACTGCAGTATTGTGAAGGTTGTGGTTTCTGACAACAATGAGTGTGGCACTGTGGCATAGTGATCTGTTGTTTGTTGGCCTCTGCGCTGATGTTGGGCCCGAAGGCCAGGCTTGCTCCTATCGTTCCACACTTACCATACCATTGTTAATCTTATAGTGCAGTAAGCCTGACATTAGAGGGAAACAAAGGAAGAGGTGGGAGGACAATATCCGAGAGTGGACTGGAATGAGCCTAGCAGAATCTCAGCGAGCGGTGGAAGACAGGGACGGATGGAGGAGAGTGTTGGCAGATCATCAGGAGTGCCCCAACAACAACAACAGACGATGTCAAGGAAAAGGTGAAGGTGAAGCCTGGCAAGCTGTCCCCATTGCTGTTGGAAGCTTTCGGTTAAGCTCGTTAAGCCTACCCACCACGAGGAAGGTCATATGGTGCCAGTGTAGTAGAGGTCTGGCAGCCTCTTCTTTGAACTGACTCTAGCTTCACTAATATGTATATGAGGGCCCCATTTCGAATTCGCCCGCACTGAAAGAGACTTGACAACAACGACATATGGTCTATCATGAAAACTCGGTGGAGGCTGTCTTGAGGTTTTGTCTCAGGAAGCCTTGGTCTTACCAGCTTTGGGCGTGATGTTCTTCTCGGCCGACATTTGACTGCAAGGTGACGCTTAAAATTGATACTTAACTGCTTGGGAAGTAGACAGGGTATGGCCATGACACTGGTGTGGACCTTGAATCGGCCTTCTATTCCTTGTGACTGGCGGCTAGTGGCATTCCTCCTCAGGGTGTAAGCTATATCCTGTTTCTTTTTCATTCATTCTGGCTTGGAGCTTTGTTTTTCACATATGCATGGTCCTCCTGCGAAAATATGACTTTGACGACAGCTGCGAGATCTAAATGGGCTTGTTTTTAAAGACAGAAATATTAGACTAGACTCTTTCTTGGTCAGTTCTCAAATCGGCGATTTACTGTCAAAATCTAAATGCTGTAATAATCATATGCAATTCTGTGAAAGCATCATTGTTAAGTTGTCAATATAACGTCTTCGTCAAGGATACCTGGATCGCCAATTCTTTTTTTTCCCAAATCAAATTTTAATCAAATAAATATATTCAATGTTGTACAGACGCGCCAAAAGAGGACAGGGTGCGGTTCGCCAACATACAAATGGACGTACCTGTAAGACGTGCTCAATACTATAAATGGCGTATCTGCAAGACGTACTCAATACTATAAATGGCGTATCTGTAAGACGTACTCAATACTATAAATGGCGTGTGTGTAGAGACGTACTCAATACTATAAATGGCATATCTGTAAGACGTACTCAATACTATAAATGGCGTATCTGCAAGACGTACTCAATACTATAAATGGCGTATCTGCAAGACGTACTCAATACTATAAATGGCGTGTGTGTAGAGACGTACTCGATACTATAAATGGCGTAACTGTAAGACGTACTCAATACTATAAATGGCGTATCTGTAAGACGTACTCAAAGACTATTCCTCATACTGTATAAGAAAATGAAGGAAAGAAGCAACAACAGCGAACAAACAATAGCAAGATAAGTAGAAAAAGATTGTGGAGAATAGGCAAGCCAAGTTAGATATTTCGTTAGTTATGAAGTTTTGTTCAGAAAAAAATACAGCATCTCTCTCCTCCTATTTATTAATCGATAACTTGGCCTCACCTCTACCCTGCCTGAGCTACTGGGAAAAAGTGAGTGTGTGTGTGTGTGTGTGTGTGTGTGTTTGTGTGTGTGTGTGTGTGTGTGTGTGTGTGTGTGTGTGTGTGTGTTTCGCCTTGCAGTGAAGATCTTTTCTTTTGACAAAAGAGTTACATCCTAGTTTACTACCAATGATAACAAAATACATCGCCCACACATGGTCCAAATATGCAATGCTAAACCATGTTAATCAACACATGCAGATACATACATCAATCTAATATAAGTTTTAGTACAGATATAAAACAGACAGAGGTACATACATAGATATCTACACATACACACATATATACCCCCTTCCCCCAAAACATACATACATACACACATACGTACATTGTTATTGTCTGATTGAAGATAATCTCATTTTCTGTTTCAACGCTCAGAAGAGAATCATTTTCTGCACATAGTTCACACCTCTCATCATACAGTCCCTGTAGCGATGAACCCAAGAATTGATGATGATCTCATTTGTGCAGCTGAAGACACTTCTATCGGGTGTGAGATAAAGAAATGGTCAAAATGTATAGTGAAATCGATCTAACACACACCGACTCCACACCAGCATTTTGCTCCACTTATCCTTTCAAGTTCCGTCATAAGTTCCATCACATTATGGTGATGCTGTCTGCCCTCAGTGTGTGACTGCGGTCACGGAACAGGCCTGTTAAGCATTTCTTCTTCTCTTCCTTCTTCTTCTTCTTCTTCTTCTTCCTTCTTCTCTCCTCCCTCCTCCTCCTCCTCCTCCCCTCTTCTTCTTCTTCTTCTTCTTCCTTTCTTCTCTTCTTATTCTTCTTTCTACTTCTTCTTCTCCTTCTCGATCTTCTCCCTCCTCATCCTCCTTCTTCTTCTTCTTCTTCCCTCCTTCGTCTTCTTCTTTCTGTCGTGTCTGTCTGTCTGTCTGTCGGGCGGTCTGTCTGTCTCTCTACTCTCTCTCCTCTCTCTCTCTCTCTCTCTCTCTCTCTAGTCGTTGAAAAATAAATATTATTAGCACACAGTTTGCATACATCAGTTTCACAGTGCGAGTGCGAGCGCGTACCTCCCCTCTCCCACCCTGACAAAGACAATTACAGGAGAAGAAAATCAGTCTGTCTGTGGGTTAACATGTTTATAAATTTGTATGTGAATACCTTTTTTACAACACACCACACACACACCACACACACACACACACACACACACACACACACACCAACACAACACACACTCTCCTCTCTCTCTCTCTCTCGTCTCTTTCTCTCTCCTCTCTCTCTCTCCCCCTTCCTCTCTCCTCTCTCTCTCGCACACACACACACACACACACCACACACACACACACAACCACACACACACACACACGCCCACATGACTCCACCACACACACACACCACACACACAACACACACACACACACACACACACACACACACACACTCACACTCACACACACACCACACACACACCACACACACACTTTACACACACACACACACCACACACACACACACCACACACTCTCTCTCTATCGCTCTCTTCTCTTCTCTCTCTCTCTCTCTCTCTCTCACACATCACACACACACACACCAACACACACACACAACACACACACCACACCACACACACACACACAACACACACACACACAAAACAAACACACTCACCACACACACACTCAACACACACAATACACACTCCACTCACACACACACACACACACACTTACACACACACAACACACCCACCCCACACACACCACACACACACACACACACACACACCACACACACACCCATGCACACACACACACACAACACACCACACACACACACACACACACAACACACACATTTTTATATAAAAAAAAAAACATTGGTCGCTAATTGGTTTGCCCGTTTGAAAACAAAGTCATAAGTTTTGCAACGGACACACACAACACCCACACAACACACACATCAACACACCACACACCACCACCACACACCACAACCACACATACCTGCTCGCGCGGCGCGCGCACACACACACGCCAACACACACACACCACACACACACACAACACACCCACACACACAGCACGCACGCACCACACTCACGACGCACGCACGCACGCACGCACGCACGCAACGCACGCACGCAACACACACACACACACACACATCCACGGTGCGCATGCTGCGCGCTGTGCATTCGTTTGACACCATTTTTTCGCATCGGCATTGAAGTTACAGACAATAGCAACAATCAACACTCTTGTTTCCTGCGAACAGTTTACGCAGCAGGGCGGAAAACAGTTTGAAAAAAGCAGAGGTTGTCAATATCAACGCAAGGAAGTCTGCACTGTGTACGATCGGCTAC
>JADBJO010008022.1:74528-102564 GCA_016801955.1 Conus betulinus
TAAAGCGAACAGTTGAGAGACAGAACGCAGACTGAGAGACAGAACCATAAATCCAGATAAACCCACATTGTGTAAACATTCACCACTCATCAAAGAACAATAAATCCAGCTAACCACTCATCAAAGAACAATAATTCCAGATAAACCCCACATTGTGTAAACATTCACCACTCATCAAAGGACAATACATCCAGACAAACCCACATTGTGTAGACATTCACCACTCATCAAAGAACAATACATCCAGATACATCCACATAGTGTAAACATTCACCACTCATCAAAGAACAATGAATCCAGATACACCCACATTGTGTAGAAATTCACCACTCATCAAAGAACAATGAATCCAGATACACCCACATAGTGTAAACATTCACCACTTATCAAAGAACAATGAATCCAGATAAACCCAGATAGTGTAAACATTCACCACTCTTCAAAGAACAATAAATCCAGATAAACCCAGATAGTGTAAACATTCAAAAAACAATAAACCCACTTAAGCCCAGGTGTGTAAACTTTCACCACTCATCAAAGAACACGAGCAAAATGTCCACGAGAGGAAGAACATGCAGACACAATGTCATTAAGTGTGACGGCGGCAATCATGTAACACAAATAAACGGAAGTGCGGGAGGAACGGAGGAGTGAGCGGGACGGGTCGAGGGAGGAGGGTGGGGGGTGGAGGGAGGGTACCAGCTCAGTGTTTCGGTTCAATCTTCAAGCGATTGATTTGGCTTCACAACAATAAAATACAGAAATAAACTGTGAAATATGCACGTAGTTCCCCCTCTTACACGCGTATACACACAAACGGACATGCACACAAAGTACATTGAGACACGCGATCAGTTACTCACAGAGAGAGAGAGAGAGAGAGAGAGAGAGAGAGAGAGAGAGAGAGAGAGGAGAGAGAGAGGTCGAGAGAGAGAGGAGAGAGAGAGAGAGAGAGATTTTATCGTTATTAGTCAGCGGGGGGGGGAAGTTGACTGCGATTACCTAAAGAAAAAAAAGTATTTAATGACCGACAGTAATCAAGAGCCTGAACTCGAGTAAAGACGAGAGAAGCACGCACACAGCTACATCAACTAGAACTACTTTATATTTCAGGCAGGCAGCATTATACACATTTTGTGCACTCAAGAGGTAATCACTCCTTTCGCGCTGTTTTACGCAGTTGTAAACGAGGTACTTAGCTTATTAATGAGAACAAAATATTACCTGTTTACTAGACTGATTTTTTTTTTCTTTTTTATTAACTAACAATCTGAGAGGGAGGAGTTTCGTGACGAGGATCATTTGTTGGCACTTCCGCTTAATTAGTCAAATTTGTAAATTAAAAACAATATAGTTTCAGGGACAGTCTTCATCAACCCCTAATCCGGAATATTTATCATTCTCCTGTCGCTTTACATCCATAAAGAGTAAAGAAGGGAAAAATATCAATACATGTGAAAATATAAATGAATAGGCATTAGTTCAAATTAGTAAAGTAGAAATATGAATAAATGCTAAAAATGTATGCGTCATCACACGCCGGGTAGTAAAACACAGCAGTTTTTGTTAACAACTGCATCATACAGACAAACAATTATGTTCTCGGTCGGTGTATAGTTTACAATTACAAATGGCTTATAAAGAGGGCTAGACTCTCTGAAAAAAAAAAATGTAGATTACTTGTAAATCAGTTATTGAACAAATAGGATTCGAGGGCATTTTTGAAGACAGCATTTTCTATGTGATGCAGATCGAGAACAATGAAATCTAGAGGACCGGAAATTAGTTAATTAAGTAAGGAGCGAGAGCAAAATGTGTTGTTTTTGTACAAAGCAATCCACAAGTACTGCGTACGTTGTCGGCAGATGATCGGAGCTGTTTGGACAATCACAGACAAAGTCAGAAAGAGTAACAAAGAACAGGCTGGAAACAAAAAGATTGTGGCATGAAATGGAGAGTTTGGATTGGATTCTGGCATTTCTAGGTAGCCAGTGGAGGGAATGAAAGAGAAGTGGCACATTAACACGCTTCTGTGCATTCAAAACAAACCGGTCAAACTGGTTTGAACGTTCTGTGAAGCTTTTTGATGCTGTACAATGGACAGCCACAAAAACAGAGAACTGTAATAGCCAAGCGTGGACAACGCATTAGAACCAACGAGGAGTTTGGACACATTCGGTATTTGGTATCTGACTAGCGTAAACATCTGAGCAGATTCAGACTTTAGTAACTGAAAGAACAGAATAAAAACAATTTGCATTTCAGCACAGGGTGTAACATGTGCATCAGCGGAGCTGACAGTTAAAATTTAATATCTGCAACACACACTGTACATTACAATGTTTGGCAGCGTTTTTCAGCCTTGATCAAAAGATAAGTATGCGGGTGCATATGAGAAGGAAGTGAAACGAGTCTAGCCAAAGTGAGCCCCAACCCGATAAAGGGGAGTGTACTTCAGCCGCACTATTTCCAGCGCTATTTGTGGGTTTTCCCTTGGATGCTGTCTCGTGACAAATGTCTGCCAGATATTTTTCACTGGATTCTTTCCCAGCAAGACCGTGCGGCAGAATCCAGTCCTTTCAATGCCTGTTTTTCTTTGCGACCTAAAATACAGGATGTTTCCCTTGTTGGAAAAACTGATTGCCTCACATTCCCTTGAATCTCGGATTTCCACCATTACCATCGTTATAACAACAACAACAACAACAATAATAATAATAATAATAATAAAATAATAATAATAATAATAATAATAATAATAGTAATAATAATGGTAATAGTAATAATAATGATAATGATAACAACAATAACAACAACGGCAATAATAATGATGCTGATGCTGATGCTGATGATACCCATAATAATAACAACAATAACAATAACAACAATAGTAACAATAGTACTAATGATGATGATGATGATGATGATGATAATAATAATAATAATAATAATAATAATAATAATAATCACCACTATCATCAATAATAAATAGATGTGTCATCTTCTGAACAATCATTCCCCATAAACATTTAAATGCATGCACATGTCAGTATGCCCATCTACACAGGCATACACGTGTTTATGTACGCACTCGCGAGCACACTAGTGCACGCAGAATCATGCTCACAAGAGCCCTCAGATCGTACATACTCAGACGCACTCACATATACACACGCACACATTCGCACGCACACACCGTATACACTCGCATACACACACACAGATCCACTTAGCCCACTTAGCACACACACACACACACACACACACACACACACACACACACACACACACACACACACACACACACACACACACACACACACATAACTATAGCAGAAACGCAGACAATGTTAGGCAGGTTCCGGTCTGACCAGCGCGCTGAGCTAACACTGAAGTCAGACCTCTACCAAGTTTATTTTTATTTTATTTCATTTTATTTTACGTGTTAACATGCGCGCTGGTGACCTACTCATTTTTTGAGTGAACCAGTATTTTAGGAAGAAGAAGAAGTTGTATCCTTGAGACCCTTGTCAGTCTTAACCCCTTTCATCTCAATCAATAATTCATGTATCCAATAGCTGTAAATCCTGAGCACTGCAGTTTCATAGCTTAGCAGATGTGGTGTAGCGTATGTGGACCAGCCTGTACTCTGCGGCACAGCCCTGATTATGCTGCTGAAACTGAAACCATCACGTCACCGGATTTTGTCATCTCTTGATGACGTTGATGACGTTGCCTTCTTGTTGTTTCAAGCTCGAGTGGTAACAGAAGCAAGAGTGGCTCTGATGGGCTGGCACTGTATGAACAGTGCCATTGGCAGACTGAACCTCGTTCCCAAGGAGAAGGGAGTAAAGAGGTTCTTTGAGGGCAACGAACCAAACGTTTCTTTCAAAGTACGGACTAGGAACGCTAACCGAATTACAGCGACGAAGAGCTGTATTTCCTTTTTTTTCCAGATAAGGCAATATTACAGTCTGATCTATGGGCCTTGAGCTTTTTCTCTAGGTAAATTTGTACCGGACCTGTATAGATGCCCCTAAGAAATAAGAACGGAAGATTTCTAGAGTACCTACATCTACCAAAAAGAAAAGAAAAGTTCGATAAATCGAGAAGTTGCGGAAATGTTTAGTGGAAACTTGGAGTCTGAAAAAAAAAAAAAAAAACAAGGAAAGAACTTTAAAAAAAAAAAGAAAAAAAAAAGGAGAAAAAAATGGTGTAAGGCCTACGTATCTATCCACAATCGTGTCTGCTGTGCGGCACATCTGTTGTGAAAGTGCGCTGAGGTAATTCACGCAGGACATTCGATAAATCCGCCAAGTCATATCCGTTAATGGCTGAATATTGTTCTCCCCTCCCCTCCCCCCCACCCCCCCACCCCCTTCCCTCCTGTGCCACACAAACCACCCGCAAAGCCATGACGTCACGTGTGCTTTTACAGGAAATGTTAAGAGGGGTGTATCTTTAAAGGTCCATGCCTATTCAATTTACACCCATTCTGTGAACATGGAGGAGATGAGCAATACTGTTTTAATCGCCATTTCCACTAGATAACTCAAATGTGGTTAACCCTTTGATACGCTCTCAAGAGGAAGAAGAAAAAGACGAAGAAGAAGGAGGAGGAGGAGGAGGAGGAGGAGGAGGAGGAGGAGAAGAAGAAGAAGAAGAAGAGAGAAGAAGGAGGAGGAGAAGGGAGAGGCGGAGGAGGAGGAGGAGGAGGAGGAGGAGGAGGAGGAGGAGAAGAAGAAGAAGAAGAAGAAGAAGAAGAAGAGGAGGAGGAGGAGGAGGGAGGAGGAGGAGGAGAAGAAGAAGAAGAAGAACGAACGAAGAAAACTTGAGAACATAATCTAAATCAATTGAAGGGCCTAGGCCTTCGGGGTTAGAGAAGTTTGGAAGCACATTGATGTCAAGTTTGCAGAGATTAAGTTCCGATGAAACCCTTCAGCATGGTTCTTGTCCAGGTAAGATCATTGTGCAGAAAAATGCTCTTTTTTTGTAGACTAAACACAGTCCATTTTTTGTCGAAGGTTATGAGCAAATGGACAATAGGGAACAAGATGAGAAAAAAAATCTTCAAGTACTTCAAGGACTTTTAAAAGTCCAAAGTGTTTCAGTCCGAGATTTCAAGAAGCTGAAGTGTAAACACGGTCAGCTTTGATTTGAGAAAGATGTGATGACGTCATAGTGGGCAGGTCGCTATGTCCAGGGTCCTGGATGTGGTACGCACCCTTTCCTGTTGACCACTCACTATCAGGATGAGGTTCGTGCTCACATATGGAGCTGGATGGACTAAAGAAACTACCCACCCTCTCCTCTCTGCTCGCCCCTCCCTCATCCCCCCCCCCCCCCATCCCATCCCACTGCCAGCCGATCTCCTCTCTCTCATAGTACCATTTTACCATCAAATCTGAATGTAATTCATTAGGTGAAGACTGTAACGTTGTTTGCTGTAACGTCGTTTTTTTTTAAAATTGAAAACATTCTACTTTTGCAGCTTATTTGGCAATATCAAAACACCCAAGTTTGAGGGAACTGCAAGGCTGAAAGACAACTGCGAACAGAAAGCTCTGTGGCGCAGAAAAAAATGGGACTCAAATTGACATACTGTGTAGCCAAGATGTTCACTTTCCTGATTACTTTCATAGACATGTGAACCCTTTTCTTATTTTCCTCCCAGACCAACACATCCTGCTCATTCCTATCGTGCAGCTCCTGCACAAGATCTGGAACTTTCCACAAGACTTACTTCTGACAAACAGCTACCTACTCGTTTAATTTGATAAGTGTGTTTGTTATATGTTTCATATATCGATGTAAAGTAAACAACCGTCGTTAATGGGAGCCGGAATAGCCCAGTGGTAGAGCGCCGGACTGGTAATCTTGGTGATCCTGGCGTTGCGGGTTCGAATCTCCAACGGGCTGTTTCGGTACAGAGGGGGATTTCCCCTCGGTGTTAACATTGGTTCTGACTCCATTTCCTATTCAGTCCTTCGAATGAGACTATAAGGTTCCGTGTATGAACGCACGCATAATATCTTGCACACACGTAAAACCCCATCACCAACTTTCGGAAGAGAAGGCCAGTCTGGCCGTTGGTATGGATGACACGTTACACATAGCATGCACCTTCCCCGACGCTGGAGTATAGCTGCCTTAATGGCGGGATGAAAAACGGTCATACACACAAAACTCCACTCTCTTTGTTGGGTAGATGGGATCAATCCTTGCCTGTCTATACAGGGAGTGTCCACAGGAGCATCAGCCTGCGTACGCGGAAAGAAAGAAAGAAAAAAAAAAAAAACCTTCGTTTATGTGTGGTGGCATTCTTCAATCAATAGCATATCGGCACCACTCTTTGAGAGGCACGTACCATTAGCAAACTTGGAGCAGGGTACCATCTGTAGCAGCAGAGACATGGTCAGCCACTACAGCGCTTTGGTCACTCACTGACAGTGGAGCACACACTCTAGATGCTGCTTACAGACGCCACTGATTCCAGTGTAAGAGAAACAGCCTGTCTGGCAATGATGTTCAAAAGGTCCCCCACCCCCCCCCCTCCAATTTAGAGTGGCGTTCATGAAAATCAACTTAGGTAGGATGAAATTATGGTCCTGAAAGAAATGCTCCCGAATGGGTTCACAGAAAGTCATGGAAGCTTCCGCTGTCCTCAGAAAGAAATGCATCCGAACGGGTTCATAGAAAGTCATGGAAGCTTTCGCTGTCCTCAGAAAGAAATGCTCCCGAACGGGTTCATAGACAGTCATGGAAGCTTTCGCTGTCCTCAGAAAGTGGGTTTGAAAGTGTAATGCCAGAGGGCATCAAGGTCCTGTCGGGCATTCTACAGAGGGCAGAGATAGGGGTTTTCCCGGCTGAAGCAGCTTTCAATATAGATCGTATCCCCAGCCATCCCACGGGTGGAGTGTTTCCCCCGCGTCATCCACATTGCACGCCCTGCTGCCGCCGCCCTTGAATGACATCCAGACCAAAGTCCTCAAGGCACAATCCTCATGGTTCTACACCTTCAAAACGGATGGGAATAGCACAGTGTTCATGTCTGGAATAGCACAGTGTTCATGTCTGGAATAGCACAGTGTTCATGTCTGGATTAGCACAGTGTTCATTTCTATTTCCTTCAACACAGCCCTTCAAGCGAGCACAGAACATTGATTCCCCAGTCAGCTCCTTTCTGTCATTTTCCACGATCCCTAAATCCGACCCCCCCCCCCCCCCCCCCCCCCCCCCCCCCCCCCCCCCCTCCCGCTTCTCCAGTCTAATGATTCGTTGTGTGTCTCTATCCCAGCATCATACGCACATACTTTTACCCACCCCCTAACGTTCACAGAAGAAACTTTGCTAAAGAAAATTCAGGTGCCAGGTGCTTCTAATACTACGACGACTCTGCCGGTGCAAAGTACTGTAAAACGTTAACACCTGAGATCGCCACTCCCCCCACCCCCCCGGTGGATGAAAAAAAAAAAAGGCGCGTGCCCTGAGAATTCAAAGGCGGACGGTGATTTTGAAAGAAAGGGAGAGGTCCCTGAATTTAGTCCTCGGGGTGTGAGTGTCGCGACGTTTCCTCTCTCATCTGCTGGGGAAGGGTTTCAGACGTGGGGTAGTTGCAGTCTTTTACACGTGCCTCCCTCGGCAACTCTCCTACCCGGTCACTGCCTCACCAACCTGGTGGCCAGTGTGCACATCATCTGATGAACAGCTGCCGTTCCAGTGGAAATGACCAGCGGCCACGGCTAGTTTGTGGTTAAACAGATGTGTCATGTCAGCTTTCATGCTTCGTGATGCACGTGACGATATGTAAATGAGTTTCATGCATAAGGAGCACTGATTATCGTGAATTAACATGCTTGTTTCCTTTGCTATGTAGCATACAACCATAAGACTGACGCTTCCTCAAAATATAGTCCAAAATATCTTTTTTTTTTCCCCTTCTTCTTTTACTCCTTCTTTGGATATGAAGACGTACTGTGAAGAATATATATATATATATATACTCGTGCATTGTCCATTAAGCCTAAAGGCGATAGTTATCCTACTGCTTTGACGACTTTGTTTTCAGTCCTCACGCCCTCAAGCAGTATGACTGAATACGAAACTTACTCCCCAAACACGCAGACGCAGGCTGTAATAGAGAGAAATATAAAGACTTCTGTTAACTAGTCAGAGCACATCCGCTCAGACCCTGTTTTTATTATGTTCTCATTCACCCCACCATCTGCTACGGAGTTTTTTGCGTGACTTGAATGCTCCAAATGTTGGACTTTAGCTAATGAATAGAGAAAAAAAAAAAAAAAAAAAACCCATCTCCTCTTACCATTCCCCCACAAATAAAAAACAAACTACAATGGATTGGGATTTCAGATCAGTATCGATGATTCAATTTCTCAAACCGGTTTCCTTGAGGGAATACAATGACATCGCATATCACAGCAAAGAAGTAAAAATTCTCTTCCGAGGAATATTTGTATTAAAGCGAAAGAATAACATATATTATAAGACAGTTGCAATAGGGCTATTTGAGAGGGTACTGCTGTTTCGAACCGATGTTAATCACACCTTTACAGGTGAGGGTTGTGTATAATCCAGGAGTGAGAGCTACGACAACCAAGGCAAAGCGACACACCAGTTTGCCATTGCCACTTTCGTGATATATCTACACAAAGGGAGGGGGGGGGGGTGGAGGGGGAAGGGCTGAGGGGGGGGGGGGGGGGGGGGGGGGGTGCGGGAACAACTCGAGAATCAATTCACTTTTACCGCATTTGTGGGATATTTTACAAAATGACGGGTTCAACAACAACCTGAGAATCGATTTAATTTTAGTACATTTTATGGTATATTCGACAAGAGAGAGGATGTAGCCATGATTAAAAAATCAACTTACTTTTACCACATATGTGGCATATTCAACACGATGGAGGGTGCAGCAATAACATGACAACCGGTTTGCTATTACCACATTATGTCGTATGTTCTACACGAGAAAGCGTGCAGCAACAACTTGAGGATCAATCTAATCAGTTCAGTTCAGTTCAGTAGTTTTATTTAACGTCTTTTCATCACAAGATGATCTTAGGCCTAATCAATCTAATTTCACCACGTTTATATACATTCTACAAGAGGGGAGATGAAGCAACAAAAAAGGATTTAATTTACTTCTACCACATTTGTGGCATATACCCAGCCGCGCTAGCCAGACTAAGACCCATCTGAATGACAGAAACATCACAATCGGTTCCAAGATCAGACTGATGCGCACCCTGGTCATTGCCATATTTCTCTATGCCTGTGAGACGTGGACTCTGGCAGTGTAACGTGAGAAGGATTCAGGCATTAGAGATGAGATGCTTCCGCAAGATCCTTGGCATCTCATATAAAGACCACAGTACCAACATGGAGGTCCAGACCAGAGTAAGGCAAGCCGTTGGACATTACGAAGACATGTTGTCCACAATGAAAAGAAGGAAAATGAGATGGCATTGTCATATATCACGATCAACGGGACTTGCCAATATCATTCTACATGGAACAGTGCGAAGAGATAGAAGGAGAGGAAGACAGAGAAAGAGATGGAAGGACAACATCAGTGCATGGACTGGCCTCACACTCAGCAACTGCCTAAGAGCGTCTGAGAACCGGGAGGGAGTGGAGGAAGCCGGTTGCGAAGTCTTCTGTGACGCCCCCACGGTCTTCAAGACTCCGGGAAAGGTGACAGGTGATAAGTGATAGGTGACCCGCGCGAATGGAGAGTGTAGCAGCAATTCGACAATTAATTTACTTTTACCACACATGTGGTATATTCCACAAAAGCGATAGAGTCGTTCAACCGAACAAACAAGCGAACGGTGTACTCGGTTGATCTCAGTATCTACAAATTCTGACATCTGAACACTGAGAGTTAGCCACACTGACAACCAAGAATCCCACCCAGTCCTTAACTCCTGTTCACAGCACGGCATCTCTTCACACCCCCAGTCCATAACTCCTGTTCACAGCACGGCATCTCTTCACACCCAGTCCATAACTCCTGTTCACAGCACGGCATCTCTTCACACCCAGTCCATAACTCCTGTTCACAGCCAGCATCTCTTCACACCCAGTCCATAACTCCTGTTCACAGCCAGCATCTCTTCACACCCAGTCCATAACTCCTGTTCACAGCACGGCATCTCTTCACACCCAGTCCATAACTCCTGTTCACAGCACGGCATCTCTTCACACCCAGTCCATCACTCCTGTTCACAGCACGGCATCTCTTCACACCCAGTCCATAACTCCTGTTCACACCCAGCATCTCTTCACGCCCAGTCCATAACTCCTGTTCATAGCACGGCATCTCTTCACACAGAGGGAGCGGCGACGACTGGAAAAAGAAAGTGATATCAAGAAAAAAGATACCCCAAAGGTGAAATGGGACCCAGAGAAGCACTGTCCTCAACTGCCGAACAAACCAGCTGGGAGCACTCCTGCACTACCCTTGGAAAGCCTGGGCTGTGTTCACATAGGGTGCAGGCACGTACGGGACATTCCATTAAGACGTCAAGGGACATAACTGCTCCCTGGCAGGTGCCATTGGATAATGGCCACGGGATAAGACACGACAGAACCTCCACGGGAGTGATTTCATGGGTGTACCAACCCATATATCATGACTGGAGAGAACCCACCGGAGCTGCGATGACTCACAAAGCAAGCGATACCAGAAACTGCTTTCTCCAAGCTAGATAAAGACCTTAGGACAAAAACTCTAACCACAGCTTGACCACAGCTGTGGCTGTCCCCACAAGATGGAGGATGCTGCGACAATCAGCATTTTACCAGTCAGGTGTTGTTTTTTTTTTCTCTGTCCGTGTTGTGGTATCAGGCATTACGGTAGGTGCTGTCCTACTCCAAGACAAGGCCACAGCACTCACGCCAGTGGCCTATGACAATGAAATACTGCCCGAGACCGAGCCTTGGAGGTGCCACAACATAGAGGAATGGCGGTGCACTGTGATGTGGGGAATTCAGAGACTCTGTCCACACCTACTTCATAGAATTCATCGTGCACTGAATACAGAATCCCACCGCAAGGAAAGGGTATTTTTTCAAAGAAAATACGATTTCTGTAATGAAACACAGTAACGTACCTCACCATCTTATGAATGAATGCATACCAAAGTACCGTCTGCTTGACGCGCGTTCAACGAGAAGCGGGTCATTGCGTCTACCTGCACTGTCCCTGGTCACTATAAGAGAGAGAGAGAGAGAGAGAGAGAGAGAGCGAGAGAGAGAGAGCGCATGCTGGTAAGTGGCCTGCAGTAAACAGTGCGGGAATGTTGCTGAAGGGGCGCGCCAGCTGGAACTGGCTCAGTGACGGACAACACGTGCCATGCCCGCGGCAACGGGAAAAATTGAGTAGGCTACATCCGCATGGGTGTGTACTTTGCTGTTGGCTTACGGTCAGCTGGGGGCGTAGGGCGCCCACAGACGGTATGGATGCACATGACGATGTGTGTGAGCCGGAGCTCCAGTACTACTGCGGCCTTTCAATCAGTGGTTGGCATGGTACGGTGCTTAGTTCCACATCGTCTTCCAGCGTTGGAGCTGGCACTAGGCTGTACGTTAGCTGGCATCCATCGTGCGAGGGCATTACATTATCTGTCCGTTGACCTCTTGCCAGTCATGCGGAGACAACTTCATTATCACTTCAGCTCATGTCACCCATGAGAAGGCAATATTATTAGCTCATTGCCTCACGCCAGTCATGAGAAGGCAACATCATTAGCTCATGTCACCCATGAGAAGGCAGTAGTATCATTAGCTCATGTCACCCATGAGAAGGCAGTATCATTAGCCCATGTCATCCATGAGAAGGCAGTATCATTAGCTCATGTCACCCATGAGAAGGCAGTATCATTAGCCCATGTCACCCATGAGAAGGCAGTATCATTAGTTCATGTCACCCATGAGAAGGCAGTATCATTAGCCCACTATCTCATGCCAGTCATTAGAAGGCAGTATCATTAGCCCATTGTCTCATGCCAGTCATTAGAAGGCATCATAATAATCCCTGTGGAGACTGTAGGTCTCATAGTACATTGCAGAGACGTTCTGGGAGTATGATTTTCTCATCATGAGAACAAGAGTTACCTTACTTGTTTGCCTTTTATTTCATTTCATTTTGTTTTATTTTTGAGGAATTTCACTTTGTCTTATTTTTGAGCAGTTTCACTTTGTTTTATTTTTGAGCAGTTTCACTTTGTTTTATTTTTTTGGACAGCGTCACTTTGTCTTATTTTTGGGCAGTTTCACTTTGTCTTATTTTTGGGCAGTTTCACTTTGTCTTATTTTTTAGCAGTTTCACTTTGTTTTATTTTTGACAGCGTCACTTTGTCTTATTTTTGGGCAGTTTCACTTTGTTTCATTTTTGGGCAGTTTCACTTTGTCTTATTTTCTAGCAGTTTCACTTTGTCTTATTTTTAGCAGTTCACTTTGTTTAATTTTGTGGGGCAGTTTCACTTTGTCTTATTTTTGTGCAGTTTATTTCATTTCAGTACTTTCTTCGCGTGTTCCCATTTCTGCCCTTTACGGGCTGATTCGAGAGGCTGTTGGATTTTGTTTTTCTCTATTGTGGAGCGAGAAAACTACAGCATTTATAGTAAGTACACCTCCACGATCTGCTACGAAGGATGGTCAATATAAGTAGTCGAGTTCTATTACTGATCCTGAGTGAGGACTCACAGTTGGCGATTCAGGTGGTGGCATTTTGAAGAGAAGCTCTAATGGACCCAATAGTGTACTAGTCACAGGTTTTGAACTGTACTCTTTAGGGCCCTGTTCCTCCTGTACATGATCCTCTCCCTCTCCTACCTTCCCCCCCCCCCCCCCCTCCCCGTACCCTCCCCTTCCTCTGTGAATATTTGTGAATCTATGTCAAGTCTGTCTTGATGAGGTTGAAATACTGTGTCTGCATTTATTTTAGCCGAATGCTTAATTGATCCACACACACACACACACACACACACACGCACACACACTCACGCACACAACTACACAACAGTGGTATAGACCACGTTCTCTAGATATCCCAGTCTTAACCAGTGCGCTTGGCTAATGCTTGGGTCAGGCGTCTGCTACGTTTGGTCTCATAGACCCTGTTCCCAAATCTGTGTGCGTTTTTCAGTTATTTACTGACTGACTTGTCTAGAGCACTGAGGTGTCAGGCCATGGTAGACGTAGTCTCGTGTATACAGAGTGGACCATAATTATGCATCGTTGTTGTTGTTGTAGTTGTTGTTGTTGTTGTTGTTCGTCCTTCGATTTCGAAGATGACCATGGCTTCAATCTCAGATGGAAGATCGCTGAGTGTGGGTCCGCAGGTGGCTGGTGAGGCCGATCTGGGCCCGGAAGGAACGCCCACATGTGGGTGGGTGCTACAGTGGAGGTGGAGGTAGCTCTGGCCTTGCGCGCGGCTCGCTTTCTCTCAGCTTCTGCTGTGCGTCTCTTCTCTGATGTATACACACCCTTTGTGATGCTGCTTCGCCAGGCTGGGCGGTCCAGGGCAAGCGACTCCCAGGTGTTGAGGTTGATGTTCAGGCCTTTGAGGGACGCTTTGAGGCAGTCCTTGAAACGTTTCCTTGAGGCAGTCCTTGAAACGAACCGCCCAGAGAAACGTGGACAAAGGAGTCACAAGACAAAACACAAAGCATTTCGACCTCTTAGGTCTTCTTCAGGTAAGACACAAACGAATAAAATATCGAAAATTCACTTAGCTTTGATCGCTTCAGTGTTGAACGCCTTCTTCCTTACGCTGAACTCTGAAGCGATCAAAGCTAAGTGAATTTTCGTTATTTTATTCGTTTGTGTCTTACCTGAAGAAGACCTAAGAGGTCGAAACGCGTTGTGTTTTGTCTTGTGACTCGTTTGTCCACGTTTCTCTGGGCGGTTCGCTAACATTTATTTAAGATTTGTTTAGATTCCGCCTGCAGTCGTCTCACTTTGCAACTAGATCTATCAAATCTTAGTATTTCCCGTTTGAATGTTTATCAAGTAGAAGGTGACAAACGGGCCAAGGGTGAAGGAACGTGGGACATTAATGACTGGTAAAGACATACAAATCCTTACATCCCACCTTGAGTTTTGGTTTCTACTTTACAACTATCTAGTCAGTTCATTTTTCGTGTCAGCCTGAAACGAATTGAATCTGCCTTGGCTGTACTTCTTTATGTACAGTGAGCGTTGGGTTCTTTTGTGTGTGTGTGTGTGTGTGTGTGTGCGTGTGCGTGCGTGTGCGTGCGCGTGCGTGTGCGTGCGTGTGTGCAGTTGGAAGTCCATCTGTCTCGTCAACCGAACCTCAGCAGTCGGACCTCGAGGTATGAACTTCCATTTCACCCATTGTCAGTTTGGACTCTGGTGTCCACAATTCCTCTGGAAGAAACTCATTTTGCCTGCCCACGACTCTTATCCAGTGAAGTCAAACGAGACTTCTTGTTTCGAAATGGTTTATACAGTTTAATCTTCCCTGACTAGCGCGTGCTGTGTGTTAAGACTTCGCTTCGTGAAAGGATATCTTTCCCTGTGATACGACAGAAATATGGCAACTGAACATTTCCAAGATGTGTTCACTACTATGTATAACGTTACCCCGTATGATCATTCCAACTCCACGTCTCCACGTTCTGCTGGCCGCGACCCTGAAGTGGTATATCTCTCTTGGCTTATAAATGAAATTCGTTTGATCTTTTTCTCCCTCATCATTCCTCTCAGCGTTTTTGGCAACGCCATGACTCTCATCATCGTTGCTCGGTTACGAGCCAGGCCTTCCAGCCTGGACAAGTACTTTGCGTGTCTGGCAGTGTCCGACCTGTGCATTGTCTTCACCGGGCCCTTCAAGCTGTGGAGCAAGATTCTGTGGCCGTGGTTTGATATACCCGACTATCACGTGGTCACCTGTAAGTTAATGACCTTTGTCTTCAATGAAGCCTTTGCATTTTCCGCGTGGGTCGTGGTGATCATGGTGGTCCAGAGAGCTCTCTCCGTGGTCTGGCCCCATCGTGTTGCAGTCTTGTGCACCCCCCAGGAGAACCTGGCTCACCATAGTCATCGTGTTCATGTGTGTTCTTCTCTGCTTTACTGCCACCTTCTCTACGGAAAGATAATGAAAGGCAACAGGTGTTCTTACAGAACGGAGTATTATGATTTCTTAACCAAGGTGTTTGTCAAAATTGACATATTTGTGTATTCCGTCATCCCGTTTGTCTTGCTGATGATTAGTAACGGCGTCTTAGTGTCCAGGCTGAGGGCGTCAGTCAAGGAAGCGGGGGAACACTTCGAAGCCAGCGGCGAGGAGCAGAGGAAGAGACAGAGAAAGGTCAACTCCATCTCCCTGACGGTGCTGTTGGTGTCGCTGTGTTTCGTCGTCTTCACAGTGCCCATCGCCGCGTGGAACGCCATAGATTTTGTTACTTTCACCAACAGGCGTCGGTCACTAAGAGAAACGTACCGTCGTTTCTTTATTCAGAGTATTCTGTACTGCATCTACTACCTTAACGTAACCATCAACTTTTTTATTTGTACTGCCTGACTGGACAGAGATTTAGACTCGAGTTTCTGAAAATCATGTGTGGACTACTTTGCTGTATAAGACGCCCAAAGACTTAATCCGATGACAGAGAGACGTTGATTCTGCGGTGTCCAGATGGTCGTAGGATCTATCCATGATGATAGCCTCGGTTCAGAGACATGGGAACGGGTTTGGTCATTTTCGTCAGTTTTTATTCGTTCAGAACTTTGTACTTTGTCACAAACAAATTTTCATTAAAAATCAATATTCTCCCCATGTCTCTCAAGCGTGTTTGACATAGTGATACTCGAGTTTTTTTAAAAAAAAAACATTTATCACACAATGTGTTATCAAAATTGACATAATCTTTCAACCTGTGATCAGTTTCAATTATAATTTCATGTATTCATAAAGGGCATGATGAATGATTTGTTATGCCAATATTGCTGCATACATTAACTTACATGCTGCCAAGATCAGACAGTTAAAGACAGGCAAAACAGCAGAGACTGGTGAATATTTAGCTACACAGAGAAGAAAGGTGACTATACCTTGCCAAAACAATTACAGCGAAGTAAGGTCAATCAAGCTGAGTGAAGTAAGAGTTCATCAATCGTAGTCAATCAAGCTGTAAAGGCCACATGAAAGGAACAAATCAATATTGTTTTCGTTTAAGATAGCAATAAAAAAAAAAAAAAAAAAAAAGGGGGGGGGGGGGGGGGGGGGGGGGGGGGGGGACGACTTGGAAGAGCAAAAAAACAAAACAAAAAGAAAAACCCACACAAAAAACCGTCATAATTTCTCTTGTCATCACACACGTGACATTGAAGATTTGGAGCAAATCTATGACTGTCATGGCGTCAGCAGGACAGCCTGACTTTCAGCTACGGCTGGTCACATGGGAACCTTTTGTAGACAGCTTTCTCTCCATTTTCTACCCCCCCCCCCCCCTTCCCCACTGACACCCCCCCCCACACACACACACACACTTCCTATTTTTTATAACTGCACAGACAGTGTTGTGACCTTATCATACTCACTGCCTAAATGGAAAGCATCTTTTTTCTTTGGCATAAACTGAGCGAGTGACTTTAGTAAACCAGTGATAGGAGTGATAGGACATGGTGTTTAAGTCTTTTCGACACCTTCACTTAACTTGTTTGGGAATTGTTGCAGTGATGAGATTGTGACGCAGGCGCCAGATGAGTCAAATATTCTTTTTTTTTTTTCTTTTTTTTTTCATTTTTCCATCTTTCTTTCTTTCCCTTTCTTTCTTTTTTGTTTTTATTTTTGGACAGGATACCTATTCATCATAAACTGTGCCGTGAAGTTTTTTTCCAGCATTAATTCGTTATGTTTCTCTTCTTAGCCTTTGTGGTGTCACGTGACTGTCTTAATTCACTGTTATAAGAGAGTTTCCAAGCAACTCAAGGGTCTTCTCTTTCCTTTAACATTATTCATTTAGAAAGAGTGGGGGTTAGTTGCCGCCAAGGACATTGACAAACAAAGCACAGGACCAGACACGATACATTTCGACCTCTTGGGTCTTCTTCAAGCAAAAAAAAAAAAAAAAAAAAAAAAATCACATTTAACATTTAGGACAGTACAAAGAAAGAACGAAGAGAGACTTATCTGATGTCTATGTGGTGTGCTGTGAAGAATGTGCTGTGAAGAATGTGCGTGAGACAAACGTTGCTGATTTGAAACCATAACCAACGACGGGACTGAAAAAAACAAACAAACAAAGAAAACAAAACAAGAAGGGTGTACCAGCCTAATGTGGCGTTACCGTGTCTGTGCTTTAAATCTCTAGTTTTTCCATGCCATTTTCCTTCTTCTTTATGGATGAATGTCTAGCTATTGTGACCATTCTGTGCATAGATCAATGTCTAGCTATTGTGACCATTCTGTGCATAGATCAATGTCTAACCATTCTGTGCATAGATCAATGTCTAGCTATTGTGACCATTCTGTGCATAGATCAATGTCTAGCTATTGTGACCATTCTGTGCATAGATCAATGTCTAGCTATTGTGACCATTCTGTGCATAGATCAATGTCTAACCATTCTGTGCATAGATCAATGTCTAGCTATTGTGACCATTCTGTGCATAGATCAATGTCTAGCTATTGTGACCATTCTGTGCATAGATTAATGTCTAGCTTTTGTGACCATTCTGTGCACAGATCAATGTCTAGCTATTGTGACCATTCTGTGCATAGATTTTCTGGTTGCCTGACCCCTCGCTCTGAAGACGACACGCTAGGCTGTGAAGGTCTGCGATCGCAAAACAAAATTGAAGCAATCCTCATGTCTCTCATCGCGCAAGAGCGGTCCTTGGTGATGAAAACTGGCACCTGAAGCTGGGCAGCGCTCTCTCCCATGTCAGAGTGACTATGCAGCGACATGTATATGAAGTGTTGTGTTTGTCACAGTTCGTGTAGAGTGTACAAAACCTCTACCGCTGAGGTGGATTTTCAGGTCGCCACTGGGGCGACCTGCGCAGTGACACGAATTCCCTCAGCACAGATCTTGGCCACTTGGTGAACGTTACAACTAAGCAACCCCCACCCCCCCCCCCCCTTCCGCTCACGGAGAGAAATATAACACTGTACAAAAATAAAAGACCAAAGGAATGTGGCACAATTACCCTAAAAAGTTTCAAAACAACGTGAAAACGCATTTGTTGCACATGTGTTTGAGGCATCTGAATCTAATCCAAGATCAAATTTGCGCTATGCGTGAAAACCATTGCAAGGTCCTTAGGCTGTGAAGCCATGGTTACTTCTGAGGAAATCACACTCCGTAGGGTAAGGGAGTTGCCATCTGTTACTAATGCATTGAGTTCTGAATGTCAGCATCAACAGTTTCTAACGACTAAATACTACTTTAAGTGAGTGGTTAGCGATGATGAAAATGAAATTAGAGGCAGATTTCATTTTTGGCACACATTAGAATTAACACACGCACAAAAAGAAGAAGAAAGAACGACAATCCCTCCTTCTCGCCATCCCAGACGTATACCGAATAAAAAAAAAAATCCCGTTTGCAACTATCGACAAACACACTTCATGCTGTTTTATAAACACGTTTAAATGAACAGAAAATTCTTTGCCTGCGCCTTTTTATCCCATAATATTATGTCACCCTTAGTTATGGTCAAATATATATATATACGCACGAGCGGGCGCGCGCGCGCGCGCGCGCACACACACACACACACACACACACACACACACACACACACACACACAGAGTATTCAATCAAGGACTAAGATTCTGGGCATAACCTACCCATCCATTCTGTCTTAGAGAGAGAGAGAGAGAGAGAGAGAGAGAGAGAGAGAGAGAGAGAGAGAGAGAGAGAGAGAGAGAAGGAAGGAAAGAAAGACTGGTGAGGTTTTAGGGGTCTTTCAAAGAAAAAAAGAAGAAGAAAGAAATGAGAAATGATAATAATGATAAAAACAACAATGAAAATAGTGATAACATTGATAACAATGAAAATAGTAATAATAACAATAATAATGACAACAATACTGATAATAATAATAACAATCATTAATAATAATAATGATGATGATGATGATGATGATGATAATGATGAAAAATAATAATAATAATGAAGTTGAGGTATTGTGCCTACCTGTTCGTCCAAACGCAGGACAAACGGGATGTATGGACACATCGGGCAGTTACGGGAGACAACTTTGTCAATTTGGATCAATCGCGACTTGAGACAAATCGGGCCACAACAAGGTTGAGGGCAAAAGAGCTCGCAAAGAGAGGAGAGGGCAGGAGAGGTAAGGGTCAGGGTAGGAAGGAGTAGGGAGGGGGGGAGAGGGTCGGGGGGGGGGGGGGGGGGTGTGGATGGGAGAAGGGGGGGGGGGGGGGGGGGGGGGTTGAGAGAGAGCCGAAAATAGCCAACAATAAAGTCTATGACCGGAAAACGGTGATTAAGAAGCGAGTGAAAACAAACTGGCGGTAACACACCTCCATTCACCTCGCCCCCAGCCCATTGTAGCGACAGTTCTTGTGTGGCGGTGATACACACAAGAATATGACCCCCCCCCAACACACACACACACACCAACCACCAACCAACCCCCCCCCCCCCCCCCCCTTATTTTGACTGCTCTGTGAGGAGGGTACATCGGATCGAGGACGTGCAAAACAAAGACCAGGTTACTTCCATTCTCATTCTCTCTCTCTCTCTCTCTCTCTCTCTCTCTCTCTCTCTCTCTCACACACACACACACACACACACACACACACACACACACACACACACACGGAGTCACACACACACACACACACACACACACACACACACACACACACACACACACACGGAGTCACACATGCACACACACACACACACACACACACACACACGGAGCCACACACACACACACACACGGAGTCACACACACACATACACACACACACACACACACACACACACACACACACACACACGCACACACACAGAAGGAGAGTATCAATGGGTGTGTGCAGAGGAGGGGACAGGTGGGGAGGTGGAGGATATGGGAGAGGAGAGGAATAGGGGGTGGGGAACAAAGAGGTTCACACTGGACAAAAAAAAAAAAAAAATTTAGAATCATAACCACAGTAACTATAAGATATTGTAACTGGCGCCTTCCTCTTTTTCAGTCCAATTTGCACCCAAAGGCCCGTCACGCAAAAACCGTCAAACAGTGATTCGCTCCGAAATAAGTTTCCCGTCTGACATACTACAGTAAGACACAGGTTTGGAAGTCATTTCAGTGTGCTGTTATTTCAAAACGCGCTCTAGTTACGAGACATAGGAATCTTTTTTTTTTTTTTATGTTTTATTCCTCCTCTCTCATCCTTCCACTCCACAGTTCCTTCATTCTTTCTTTCCTCTCCCCACGCGCTTATCCTTTGCCCATGGATTTAACAATTTGACATGAGCATGCCTAGTACATATATGTAAATGTGTAGTTATGAATAATAAATGTAATCGTTACAATCTGTCGGTGTTTCTTTGAGCATTACTCGGTTTGAATGAGCGCGTGAAAAAAAAAAAAAAAAAAAAAAAAGAAAAATGAAATAGAGTAAATGTAATATTTACAAGGAGGTTGTTTTTCTTTTTTTTTTTTTTCCCTTCCTTCCCCCTTCATCTTCCTCCCGTTCTCTCATCAATGTTTTTTCCCCCCTCAATCCTTCCCCCCTTCTTCCCCCTGCATTTTATTGATCCCTTTCTCATCCTTTCATTCCACAATTCCTTCTTTCACACCCATATCCTTACTCTATACAGAAAAATATCAACATGGCGGTATGATACAGAAAAAAACAGAAAAAAGAGAAAAAACCAAACAAAACTAAACAAACAAAAAAAAGTGTACTACCCTCCCCCCCCCCCCTTTTCCTTCCCTCCACACACGGTATTCCCCCCCCCCCCCAAATCTTCTCTCCAGTCAATCAAAAAATCGGTAATCGGTGGCTTTTTCAATTTTCTGACCAGCCATTCATCCATATATATACTTTTCAATTATTCTCATCCTTCAACTCTACACCGTTCCCTCTTCCTCATACAGGCTATAACATTTATTATATTCATTTAGGCAATATATATATATATAACTTGATTTCACGTGGAAGTATGGTGTTCACTTGAGTTCTAAAAAGTCTGCAGTTCAGCAGTCTTTAAACACACACACACACACATTCACAAACACGTATTCACCAATTCAGGCATCTGACTTTTGGTTGAACATGAAAACACCAATTGTCAGTTAATAGCCTTGTAGACCAACGTCAATATCTTGGTGTATCCCTCTTAGTCTAATAGTAATACTCATTTCAGTTTTCAAGTAACATTATTAATGACCCAATTTTAAATACCTATTCGATTTGCTGACTCAGCTTTTCCTAAGTAACACTGTCTATGAGAGGCTTATAAATCATCCATTTTTTATTAAATTTTTCAAAAGATGCACTCACTGAATGACAGTATTTTATTACATCATACCTGTGCTTCAGAGTTCTTTGAATGCATTAATATTTGGCAAGTTTCTTTGCATTTTACACTTGTAGATATGGAATTGGCTAAATAATATAATTAAGTCTACAGCTTCATCAACTTTATACTGATTATTCCAGCCAAGGAGAACAAAAACTTCACAAAGGTTAAATTTTTCACAGTGGGGACAATGTTCACTCAACCAAGATCTCAAACTGGCCCAGAAGTTCTTCACCAATGTACAGCTCCAAAAGAGATGAACAATTGTTTCTTCTTCAATACCACAAAAAGTACATAAAGGTGACTCTGATATTCTGCGCAGATATAAATATCTTTGTGTAGGAAGTAACCTATACAAAAGTCTCAGTTGAAACCACCTTAGTTGATTATCTGGGGTACATCTAAATGGTTTCAAAAATTTTTTTTTTCCCAAGATAACCGTATATCCATGTAATTCTTTTGCCATTTCGCCACACATGGAGGAGGAGAGGAATCATTCTGAGTAAGTGTTTTATATATCATCTTTGAATTTCCATTTTTATGAGGGACCAAACGTTTGATAAGTCATTCTTTTCATAGGAATCTTGGATCAGGGTCATGACTCAGTGAACGGCGTGCCAGCAGGCCGTGACTGTGTCTCACTTGAAAATCCAGCAGCAGACTGGAACTACGCGGGCCCTCTTCACAATCTGACCATGATAAATTGCCCCTGATCGACAGATTCTGAGGATACTCGCGCTGCATGGCGTGCGATCAAAGATAAAAAAGGAAGGGAAACACCAATCATATTAAGTGTATAGCAGTGATGATAAACAATGGTTAACAATAACAACAACAACGACAATGACAACAAACAGCGAACAACAACGGCAGCAACAACAACAATACAGGAATAAGTTTGAAGAGAGGAGAATATACCTTTTTTTAAAAATGAAATTTTAACAAAACAAACAAACAAACAAACAAAACTTAGATAGAAAAGATAAGAACACGATCAAAGCGATGATGCGTGATGTAGTAAGGGTGAAAGGTGGAGGGAGGGCACTTTGAAAAATGAAAGGAAGTAAATGATGACGTGGGGGGAGCGAGGGAAGGAATATATATATATATATCAAAAATATAGGCAAAATAAGTAAGAAAATCTTAGAAAAAGCCATATAAAAACATAAAATCAAACACTGAATACAACCTCTGGAAGAACACATATGAAGTTATCCAATGGTTCAAAAAACTTAACAAACAGAAGAACACAGTATTCATCACATTCGACATAGTAGACTTCTACCCATCCATAAATGAAGAGCTACTCACTAAAGCTCTGAAATTTGCTAATAAACACACAGACATAACAGGGTCAGAAATGGAAATCATTCTTCACACCAAGAAACTTTACTCTACAGCAGAAATGAAACATGGATCAAGAAAACGAATAAAAACTCAACATTTGATGTGACCATGGGATCGTTCGACGGTGCCAAAACATGCGAACTGGTCGGACTGTTTATGCTATCCAACATCCAAAAAACAACTCGGAAAGCAAGTCGGACTGTACAGAGACGACGGCCTCGCCGCGCTAAACAACAATCCAAGAACCATCGAAAACAAGAAAAAAGAACTATGCAAAATTTTCCAAAACCAAAACTTTAAAATCACCATCGAAGCAAACAAAAAGGTAGTGAACTACTTAGACATAACACTTGACCTCAACAACCACATATATAAACCATACAAGAAACCTAATGACACACCCCATTTATGTAAACATCAAAAGCAACCACCCACCATCTATACTAAAAACCATACCCAATGGCATAAACAAGAGATTATCTAATCTGTCACATAATGAAAGAGTATTCAACAACGCAGCAGCAGAATACCAAGAGGCATTGCAAAAAAGTGGTTACAGTTACAAAACTACAATACAACCCAGATAACAACATGAACAAAAAAAAAAAAAAGCAGGAAAAGGAAAATCACATGGTACAACCCTCCATATGATGGACGAGTAAAAAAAAAACGTAGGGAAAGAATTCTTCAAAATATTGACAGCATCCTTCCCAAAAGAACACAAATTGTCCAAAAATATTCAACAAGAACACCATCAAACTATCATATTCATGCATGCCTAACCTTAAAAATATAATTGATTCATCCAACAAAATGAAAAGCAACACAACAAAGAAGGGTGAAGAAAGGAAATCCTGCAATTGTACTAAAAGAGAACAGTGTCCCTTAAGCAACAAATGCCTCTATAACAACAACATTGTATACCAAGCCACACTGTGACATCAGAAAATGAAAAAGAAACATACATAGGGATCACTGAAAATCACTTCAAAACCAGGTACGCAAAACCATAAACAGTCATTCAACAAAGAAAAATACAAAAACCAAACAGAACTGAGCAAATATATTTGGAGACTTAAAGACAAAAAAATAAACTATAACATATCCTGGAAAATCATAAAAAGGGCATCACCATACAAACAACATTTCTAAAAGATGCAACCTATGTTTCAACAGAAAAATGGTTAATACTATGCAAACCACACTTAGCAACTCTAAATACTAAAGTAGAAATAGTAAACAACTGCAGGCACAAATGGAAATCGTTGTCAGCAAAACGCACCCTGAACTGTAAACAACCTGAAAAAAACCGAACAACACGTGCAGCCAATCCGCACGTGTAAACAGTGACATTGGGCCATATAACACCGGCAGTAGACAACCCAAAACCATCCTGAGGAGAGCCAGCGCTCGAAACAGAGCTGTCGATTTTAAAAACTTCCTTTTACCATCCTATTTTTTAACAGAATATATATATATATATACATATACATACATATATATATATATATATATTCCTCCCTCGCCCCCCCTACCCACCTCATTATTTATTTCCTTTCATTTTCAAAGTGCCCTCCTTCCACCTCTCACATAAATGTTCTAATATATATATATATATATATATATATATATATATATATATATATATATTAAATGTTTATGCTATTTTTTTTGGGGGGGGGGGGGGGGGGGGCATGGATAGGGTGTGGGGGTGTGGGTATGAGATGGGGGTGGAGGGTATAGGTGTCTGTGAGTGAAAGGGCAAGAGTTGTGAAGATAGAGGTACTGTAATGGTACAGCAGAAAGTGTATCTGTATCAGACAGGTTATTTCTGGGTGTCGGTGCCAAGTGATCACAGGATTCCCAGACCGGAAATGAGATTACATTTCAAAGTTGCTGTAACTGCCGAAGAGCTATGACTTGGACCTGGTGGGATGTTGTGTTAGGGATGCTTAAAATGCAGGGCGCGACTCATTTGGGTCGGTGGTAAAGCATGCGAGCCAGACGTTCACATATGTACAGTACAGTGCGCACGATGTCTCGCCTGAACAGAGTTTGCCGCACGGCTCGGAATGGATGGAGAAAACTGTGCAGCTGTGGCTTTAGGATGTGTATTTGATTTCGAATGAGCCTTTGTGGCCATGCCGGACAGCGATGGGCTTAGTGGCAGGTCAGGTTTAACAGCTGTTACAAAAAGCAGGCAAAGGTGCTTAAGGGTGTTGGTGTGGTGGTTCTGCTGAGTTTGGAGCAGACAAGTAGGTCTTTCATATTGTGTTGAAGGTCATTGTGGGCTTAGTCTGGAAGACAAGTAGGTCTTTCATGATCTTATGTTGAAGGTCATTGTGGGCTTAGTCTGGAAGACACGTAGGTCTTTCATGATATTGTGTTGAAGGTCATTGTGGGCTTAATCTGAAAACACAAGTAGGTCTTTCATGATCTTATGTTTGAGGTCATTGTGGGCTTAGTCTGGAAGACACGTAGGTCTTTCACGATCTTATGTTGAAGGTCATTGTGAGCTTAGTCTGGAAGACAAGTTTCTGGTCTTCGTCATCTGTGCTAGCTAGACACAAGGGTCCTGCAGATGGTGAGTGAGTGAAGGTGACAAGGAGGCTGGTGGTGCAGATGAGGGAGTGGGTGAAGGTGGAGAAGGAGGCTGGTGGTGCAGATGGGGAGTGAAGGAGGAAAAGGAGGCTGGTGGTGCAGATGGGGAGTGAAGGTGGAGAAGGAGGCTGGTGGTGCAGATGGGGAGTGAAGGTGGAGAAGGAGGCTGGTGGTGCAGATGGGGAGTGGGTGGAGGTGGAGAAGGAGGCTGGTGGTGCAGATGGGGAGAGTGAAGATGGAGAAGGAGGCTGGTGGTGGCAGATGGGGAGTGAAGGTGGAGAAGGAAGCTGGTGGTGCAGATGGGGAGTGAAGGGGGAAAAGGAGGCTGGTGGTGCAGATGGGGAGTGAAGGTGGAGAAGGAGGCTGGTGGTGCAGATGGGGAGTGAAGGTGGAGAAGGAGGCTGTGGTGCAGAGATGGGGAGTGAAGGTGGAGAAGGAGGCTGGTGGTGCAGATGGGGAGTGGGTGAAGGTGGAGAAGGAGGCTGGTGGTGCAGATGGGGAGTGGGTGAAGGTGGACAAGGAGGCTGGTGGTGCAGATGGGGAGTGCGTGAAGGTGGACAAGGAGGCTGGTGGTGCAGATGGGGAGTGCGTGAAGGTGGAGAGAAGGAGGCTGGTGGTGCAGATGGGGAGTGGGTGAAGGCGGAAAAGGAGGCTGGTGGTGCAGATGGGGAGTGGGTGAAGGTGGACAAGGAGGCTGGTGGTGCAGATGGGGAGTGAGTGGAGGCGGAGAAGGAGGCTGGTGGTGCAGATGGGGAGTGGGTGAAGGTGGACACAAGGAGGCTGGTGGTGGTGCAGATGGGGAGTGGGTGAAGGTGGACAAGGAGGCTGGTGGTGCAGATGGGGAGTGGGTGAAGGTGGAGAAGGAGGCTGGTAGTGCAGATGGGGAGTGCGTGAAGGTGGAGAAGGAGGCTGGTGGTGCAGATGGGGGAGTGCGTGAAGGTGGAGAAGGAGGCTGGTGGTGCAGATGGGGAGTGGGTGAAGGTGGAACAGGAGGCTGGTGGTGCGTCTGTCTCTGTTCGCAAGTCCTTGTGCTTCTTTGCCAGAAGCTATGGACATTTTCCCTCAATGGATGTTGTGTCAGGATGATGGTCTGGACATACATTTTCACTTCTTCAACAGTGTATAATGTCAGTGAAAGAATGAAGAATGAAGGGGGTAGACGGATGGTTATAGGAGGGGGAAAACGTGCGTGGAGAGAGGAGAGAGAGAGAGAGAGAGAGAGAGAGAGAGAGAGAGAGAGAGAGAGAAGTGGAGTGAGATAGATAGATAGATAGAGAGAGAGAGAGAGAGAGATAGAGAGAGAGAGAGAGGTGACGTGGGTGGAGGGGTTGGGAGGAAAAGTCGGAAAAACATACTCAAAGACATCAAAAAACATAAGTCTTTTTCATCCTCTGGATGCTTTTTTTTTTTTTTTTTTTTAGTTTAAATAGGTGTTACATTCCTCATGACCCCCTATTTATTTCATTCAGGATTTTTTTTTTTTATTAGAAAAACGCAGTTTATATACAACGAGCTTGAGTTGAATGATCTCCTTCGCTAACAGTTAGTGCCTCTTCAGTCCCATACTGCTGTCAGATGTAACTTGTGTGAATATCTCTCCAGCCAGTTCTTGAAGTCCCCTTGCTGTTTACCTGATGCTAGGTGGTCAACCGTTTTTTTACGATTTCTTACGATGGCAATTCGATGACTTATTCTGTTATAGATGCAGGCATATTGTACTATCCAGATTTTGCATGTGAAGATGATTTCCTTCTTGTTAATATTTTACTGAACGTTTGCAATGATGTGAAATGCATATTTCATTTGGGGAAAAAGAAAATCTTCCTTGCAAGGGGGAAACAAACAAACCACAGCAGCAGCAGCAGCAGCGACAGCAGCAGCAGCAGCAACAACAACAACACCACAACAACAACAGCAACAACAATAATAACAACAACAAACAACCACGACAAAAAAAGGGGGGGGGGGGGGGGAGTTTAACTGAGAATACAAAACAGTCATAATAGAAATAGCTTCATACCTAGATCACGCAAAAGAATTGTCCGGTATAAAACCAAAGGGGATACATGTGGCGAGGGTCTTTTTGCGTGACGTCTCACCGGTTAAGGACCATAGGAAGTGGCACCCGTCTTCACCGATGGATTCACACCGAGTTCCACAAAATGAAAGACACTTGCAGAAGCACTCTTGGTGAGGCAGCGAGGAGTGTTTAGCTCCCCCCCCCCCCCCCCCCCCAACAGTGAGGAAAGTGCCGCTTTCAGCTCACTCTCTTCTCTTCTCTCTCACCTGCCTCCAAACCTTTCCTTCACACAGCTCACCAAAGCCTCACTTCTCGCCTGTAGACGCAGAGATCAAAGCCAGGGCAAGGCCCCGCTCTTTGCAGCCCGGGTCGCAGACGACACGATTCATCAGGTGGTCAATTAGACACCGGAAGTCGTCGGCCCACCGCGAGGTGGCAGCCACCGGAAGTCAGGACCCTGGATGGAAGTGTTTGAGGGTTGAGGAGGTGTTGCGGGAGGTGAGAAGAGTGGGT
>JADBJO010008023.1:5000-12500 GCA_016801955.1 Conus betulinus
CTCACTCACGCCGGCTCCCGCGACTAAGCGATTATTGTCGTCAGTAGGGGGGCTTAGTAGTCGGTGTCCTGCGTGTGTTAGATCAGAACAGGCGCCACTGAACACCACCGAAGTGACACGGCAGCAGTGCAGTGTCTCCTCCGGTGGGTTGCCTCTTGACGACTTGACATTGACTGCTCCCTGTGGATTGCCGGTGCCGGGGCCGCGGCGGGGCCGACCGGGCTGTGGGCTGTGGACGGGGTGTCGGAATGAGCGGCGTGGGTGCACACTGCCTCTGAGGTGGCGCAGAGATTGGGACAGCAAAAAAAAAAAAAAAAAAAAAAAAAAAAAAAAAAAAAACTCACTGTAGTCTGCCCAACTCTGACCTGGCAAGAACCTGTGCGATGTCCACAATGCATGTGTCATGTAAGATATGGTCATTGCTTTCAAAATAGGCAGTATTAATACCTTTAAACTCGTATTGTCCTGTTAAAACTGGGCAGTCTTGTAGTATATATGATGGCCAGAATTTTTTTTTTTTCCTGACAAATACACCTAACATCAACAGAGAATTTTGTTGTTGCGTGAGTTTAATCTAAGTTCGATGATTAGCTGTACTTCGTATCGTGGGCAGGCACGCCATTCATGTGACTTCTCAGTGAAATCTCTATCATTTATTCAGTTTTCCAAACAAATGTAGTAGTTCATTATAGCTGGTTTTCAAAGGCACTAGGTTGAACATTTCCCAAAGCTGTCTGCTCAGCCAGATTATCTGCCATTTCATTCCTCTCTTTCCTGGGAGAAAACCTTCAAGTTCAGCTTGCCTGTTCCTCTTCAACCTCCTTTCCCTCCCTCCTGTCCCCGTCTCCCCCTCCCCCCTCACTCATCCATCATTCGTCGCATTATCCCTATTTGTTGTTGTTGTTGTTGCTGCTGTTGTTGTTGTCGTGCCCTGGCTAAAAGACTCCTGGGATCATCCGAACAGCCGAAGTCCTTGAACACTATGGTACAAATGCCTCAGCTGGGGATGAGAACACTACGTGTGTGACCGTTTTTGATTACCCCGCCACGTGGGTAGCCATACTCCGACTTCGAGGGATTTTGAAGACTGATGGTGTATGGTGTTATGCTAGGAGCTCGTCACGACTGAAGACAATCACCGCATAACTATGCAGAGCACAACAACATTTTGATGCAGCCTTGGTGTTCTAGCCTATGTCAATTGGTCTGAGGCAGCCTTAAGCCAAGGCGGATCCCTATTTCAACTCGCTATCGAGAATTTGCATGTGAATAAGAAACCAGTACGTACTGCATTCATCCCCTTGCCAATCCACTGTGCGCGCACAAACTGAAGTTTACACGTAGGTACCTGACAGACAGAGAGAGAGAGAGAGAGAGAGAGAGAGAGAGAGAGAGAGAGAGAGAGAGAGAGAGAGAGAGAGAGAGAGAGAGAGAGAGAGACGCAGATGTTTATTCAAAAAGGCCATAGCCCCTTAGAAAGGGGGTACATTAATAACAAACCGCGCAGTTCCTTAATAGAATTCATTAACAAGCTTAACACAACACTTACTGTCTTAACACATCATTTCGCATTCTGAATGCTTTATACAAATACAGAGAGAATTGTTTCATAGTTTTTTTTCTTTTCATTCGATGATGCCATTAACATAATAAGTTGAAAGAAACAAGGATTTCTTGGGTATTTAGGTGGAGTCAATTGCTGTCGAACAGTTCGTAGTTCTGGGCAAGACGGAACAAAGTGAACTTCATTTTCATCACCTTCATGACAGAGCGGACAAAGTAAAATTACAATAATTCAAAGGCCTGTAACGGTTAAAATGTACACAAATATCCGATACACCAAATCTGATTTTGTCACAATACATTATATATGTCTGTTAATCTGCACAGACAAATACTTTGGAATACAATGTGCAGGATTTGATACTCTATAGATATCAAATCTGTGACTGAGAGAGAGAGAGAGAGAGAGAGAGAGAGAGAGAGAGAGAGAGAGAGAGAGAGAGAACACCCCTTGCGTCAAAGGCTTTACTTCATTTCATCTGGAGAGAGCAAAAATAACAATAATGATAATTAAAAAAAAACGTGTGAAACGAAATGCAAAATAACATAAATCAAACAACATTCGTTCTGATTATATTGGCAATCCCAAATGACATCACCAGTACACTTGGTTCGATTCTTTGGAACATGACATTCACGTTTCTCATCATCCGGGGAATATGAAGCCTATGTAGTTCACGTGTTGTTTTCAGCTTTTTCTCTTTTCCTGTGTTGTACTGTTTTTGCTTTGCATGTTATATTTAGCAAAACTGTGAAACTCTTTCTTTCTAATCTGTCGTTCAGATGTTGATAAGATTTGTTCGAAATATATACGTATATCTTTATTTATCTATTGATCTGCATCCATCTATTTATCTATCTGTAAGATTTTTTTCGCTGTACAATGTATATATATTTTTTTCATGGGGACACACCCATACCCACCCACCCCCCCCCCCCCCCCCCATATATATATATATATATATATATATATATATATATGTGTGTGGTGTGTGTGTGTGTGTGTGTGTGTGTGTGTGTGTGTGTATAATACATACATACATACAGTGTTGTGCTTGATGTGGCAACTGAAAAACGAAACATTCGAATAAACGCTGTCCATCATTCGTGTGAAAAACACATCTCACTGGCATGTTCTCTCTCTCTCTCTCTCTCTCTCTCTCTCTTAGTCTGTGTGTCCCCTCTTCATCTATCTCTCGCTCTCTTTCCAGCACAAACTCCCTGTCTTCCTGTCTGTCCGACTGTCTCCCTCCGTCTCTCTCACTGCCTCCCCTCTCTCTCTTTCTGTCCCTCCTCTCTCTCTCTTTACCCCCCCCCCCCCCTCCTCTCTCTCTGTCAACCCTTTTTTCTGTGTCTGTCTCTGTCTCTCCTTAACTATCTCTGTCTCTCTCTCTCACTGCTTCCCTACTCACTCTTTCTGTCCCTCCCCCCCCCCCCCCCCTTCTCTGTGCTCACCTCTCTCTGTCCCCCTTTTTCTCTGTCCTTCTCTCTCTCTTCTCTGTCTCTATCTCTCTTGCTTATCCTTCTCTGTCTTTCTCTCTCTCAATCTGTTCCTCTCTCGCCGTTGCTGAGATGTTTACGTATTCCACTGTTTATAAATCTCACCTGAACAGGAAACATTTAAAGCAAAGGTATTTATTTAATCCGAGCTTGGGGAGTCACATTGTGTACTATCTCTCACGACTGAAAGATTTTCTTTTTTTTCTGGTTGACAAATTGTGATCGAAAGGAAAACAACGAATTATACATTAACTATTATTTTCCGAATTCGTCGTGTCATTTTTCAGTGTGTATATAACACTATCAGTATATTGTTAAATTCTGATAGAAACCTGAGCTCACATTCTACTCCCTTCGCACGCCCATTCCAAAGCCAAGCTCTGTAATTTCCTCGATGTGAAATACTAGATTGTTCAACGTATCATTCCTTGGTCAATCAGTGGGAGATTGCATCTCTAACAAGATCCAAGTAAATGCGGTCCTGCTCTCCTCAGTTCTTAGCTGGTGAAAAAGGTTTGACTTATTCAACAGTTGAGCAGACTACTCTGACTGTTGACATTTTTTTTTTTTTATCTCCCTTGCATCCTTCAATGGATCCTCAAGCACAGGCTTAAAGATATACCCGTACATTTCATACATGATTTTAGTTTTTCGCCGACTTGTTTCTTTACCACACTTTCTTTTCGTTCTACTTTTCTACCCTTCACTGGCTGCTTGGGGGTGCTATTGGATTCCATTTTTGAACCCTTGGAGGTCATTTAATGCCAAGCGAGCGAGACAGACAGAGAGGGAGGGAGGGTGAGGGGAGGGGAGGGGGGGGGGGAGGAGAGAATGTTTTCTTCCTATCAGGATCACTGATGAGCTAGAAGTCATATCTTTGCATATAATCTTTGTTTCGAGAAGGGACTAAAGTAATTAACACAGGAATATTATAACTGTAGAATATACTGTCTAGGTGTACAATCTCTCTTGATTTTTGTCTCCATCTCTATCTGCGTGTGTCTGACAGTGTGTCTGTCTGTCTCTGTCTTTCTCTGTACACGCTATGGTCAACAGCTAAACAACACGCTTGCTGAGTTTTTTGCCAAAGATCCTGAAAATGACCAGGGTTCCCAAAACAAGACCCTGGACGCGAAGTCCTTCAGCGTTGACCACCCTGATTTTGGACAACAGCGATGAAGGAAAAACCAAATCAGCCAAGAACGTGAGAGAGAACGAAAACCGAGAGCTGAGGACCGTTTAGTTGCCTTGAACCAAACGACCTGTGTGGAACGCTTGGATCTGCCGGTCACAGGCCTGCTAACCGGTCAAGCGAAAGCCTTGTAAGTACTGTTTCTGACATGAAAACAGTAATAGAAACGCTAAGCTATCGAATTTGCAACTTAGAGAAAACGATACAAAATCAAAATGAAAAAAATTGACCTGATGGTAAAGAACAACAAAATGAAGACAATGGTCAGCGTTGCCACTCAGACTGCCGAACAGCCAATTTATACATCTTACGCTGAAGCAGTCAGCTCGGGGCCAGTACCATCACCGCGGAGCAGCAAAAGAGTGGCACTCAGCAAAAAAAGACCGACAAACAACCTCAAGTCAAAGGAAACGACCATAGAATGACAAAAATAGAACACAGCAAAAACAACGAAGTGACGAAAAAAAAAAAAAAAAAAAAAAAAAAAAAAAAAAAACATTACGCCAAGGCGACAGCAAAACGTCAGGATTCTGCTCCTAAAGGAAAAAGAATGACGAAAGAACTGAGTCTGATCTGCCAAGTCTGCTTTTCATACATGATTCCGTGACAAACAAAGTCAATGACAAGAGACTTGGTGATTCCTTTGGATTTCAAGCAGAATCTCGGAAAACGTTCAAAATCAAGGATATACAACAAACATTTGAATCAGCATATCAAAAAAAACACGACGCGCTACTGATTCACTGCGGAGTAAATGATTTAAAGTCAACATCTCCCACACGGACTGCAGTAAAGATCTTGTGCAGTGTATCAGAGGCATTAAGAAAGAAAATCCTGGTCTCAAAATAATCGTCAGCAAAATAGCACCAGTCACAGATACTCAACTGACCATCAAGAGAGATCTGTTCAACGCCCTCCTGACATCAGAGCTGAGTGAAGACGAGGATATCAGCCTGATCAGCCATAACAACCTGCGCACGAGCTCCTGGCATCTCCATGATGACGGCCTCCATCCCACCCACAGTGGTGCCAGCGTCCTGGCCAGGAACATCGGGCGTCATGTGAGAGACCTGCTGTGGAGCCGACCAGGAAGACCGGACGATCACGGTACCAGCCATCCTGGTACTACCAGCCCTACCCGGATCCTCTGCTCTACAGCCTGGGCCCCTGGAGCAACAGGTTCAGCGTGCTGGGCGACTGGTGAAAGTGGAACTTTGCAAAACACCAGCACCACTTGTGATTAGAACGCAACTCTGTTAATATTTGAACTGCAGTATAAAAATCATCATTCATTTTCCATTGGCACAGTCATTCATTGATATATATTGTTATTTACTATCTCAATATTGTTTGCACTAGCTTACAAATACGTTCTGTTGATACGTGAAAATTTCTAATGTTAAAATACGGTTCCTTTAAGGTATTCAGTGGAACTGTCGATCTATTATAACCTCCCTTGATCAATTAGCACAAAAACTTGCAGAAGAAAACTACAATGTATTGGCCTTACAATCCCTAAACACACATAGAAACAAATTACCTAAACTTGCTGGCTATTATTTCCCCCCAATGTTCAACAGGGGGGAACACAGATGGAAAAAATCAACGTAGCCATTTACATTAAGGAAGGAGAAAACTACACCCCCTGCGCAAGTCCCGTTCCACCAGACACACCTGATTCCTATTCGTGCGCAGTCAGGGTTCAGGTAAATACTAGCATCGTATTAACTGTTGTGTCAGTCTATCTACCACGGGGTCCTAACGAGTTTAATTCTGAATGGTTACGATCATTACATATAAGACCAGATAAAAACAATAGATATCTTATAGCTGGAGATTTTAATGCTCATTCCCCGTTTTGGGAAAAGAATTGTCAGTCGATTACTAGTAACCGTTTTATAGAAAATCTAGTCGACTCGTCCCTATATCTTTTGAATGACGGGAGAATAACAAGAATTCCTGACAACCCTAAGCACAAGCCAAGTGCAATAGATCTAACTTTAGTATCTCCAGATCTAGCGCCACTTTGTGATTGGCAAACCCTCGAAGACACACTCAATAGTGATCATATTGCTATCATTACTACCTTTGAAACTTCAAGGTCTGAACCAACAGATTTAACAATGAAAAAGTCCAAAATATAATTATAAATTAGCTAACTGGGGTAAATTCACTGAATTACTAAAAACATTCTACGTCGACACAAAAGAACTTGATACTCAATCTATTGATGACCTATACGATCAGTTTCAGAATGCTATGCTATCTGCTGCGAATCAATCAATACCTATGATAAAACCTGTCAAATCAAGTTAAAAAAAAAGCACGCAGGTAAATGCCTGGTGGAATGAGACATGTGAAAAGGGGAAAAGGAGAAAAACATCAAACTGAGAGAATATTTACGAAGCAAAGGAGAAGAGCGAGCTAAAAAGCTTCTTGAAAAAAAAGAGCAAAAAAATCATTTTAATCACATCACAGCACAAGCAAAACAGCAATATTGGTCTAACTTTTGTAAGAATGAAATATCAAATCATAAAGATGTCAAAAAGTGTGGGAAAAGTTAAGAACAATGAAAAATGGAGTAAACTTGCCAAAATGTCCTGTCAAGCTCCCAAACTCTGATTTCCCTTCTAATCTAGAAAAGGCCGAAGCTTTTGTTGACATATTCGCCAAAAATGGCAGCAAAGATAGTTTATCAACAGAAAATAGACTGCACAGAGAGCAAGAAGAAGGAAAACTCATCTACAACGATCCAGACCCTGTAATAGCCACTATCTGAATGCTCCCATAACAATTCAAGAAGTAGAGAAGAATGTCTTGCTAATCTGGGCACCAAAAAAAAAACATCAGTGGTTTAGACGGTATCTCTAATGAAATGTACGTCATGTCCCACCTAATGTAAAACGCTTTATTTCAGTATTCGTTCAAAAATGCTGGGAAGACGGCAATTTGCCCTCATTATGGAAGCGTTCTATTATAGTTCCTATACATAAACAAGGAAAACCTCGAAGTAACATAAACAGCTACCGCCCATTGCCCTGACGTCGCACACATGTAAACTAATGGAAAGAATTGTCCTAAACAGATTGCTTTATTTTTGTAACAAACATCAGATTATCCCTATAAATCAAGCTGGTTTTCAGAAAGGCAGATCAGCAACAGAACATCTAGTGAAACTCACAACTCATGTTAAACAACAGTTTGCAAGACGAAAAAAAACATCCTGGCAACGTTCTTTGACATAA
>JADBJO010008023.1:17500-27500 GCA_016801955.1 Conus betulinus
GCCATCTTGGAAAGTGTATACTAGCTGATTGTGGGAGAGCCTCTTTCACGGAGCCTTGTCTCTCTCCCCTCTCGCCGTGCCCCACCTCTCTTCCCTCCCTCCCCCTATGTTCACACTCCTATGAGGCCCTCCCCCCACCCCCCACCCCCGTCCCCTGCCTCCACAAACAAAGTCTTCTTCCGTCAGAAAAGAAAACAGGTCTACCGATTCAAAGCTTTCCTTGCACCTCGACCGATATCGTTGTTCTCTCTGTCTTTCTGTCTGTCTGTCTGTCTGTCTGTCTGTCTGTCTGTCTGTCTCTCTCTCTCTCTCTCTGTGCGTGTGTGTGTGTGTGTGTGTGTGCGTGCGTGCGTGCGTGCATGTGTGTGTGTATGTGTGTGTGTGTGTGTGTGTGTGTGTGTGTGTGTGTGTGTGAGAGAGAGAGAGAGAGAGAGACAGAGAGAGAGAGAGAGAGAGAGAGAGAGAGAGAGAGAGAGAGAGAGAGAGAGAGAGAGAGAGAGAAAGAAAGAAAGAGATAGAGAGAATATTCACAATGTCATTCAAAAGATTCAGAACCTCATAGGAGTGTGAACATAACATCAATATTCTGGTTTGAAAAATACATATAGGTTCTGCAACACTTTTCACGTGATAATTAGAGTCGTTTTCGTACAAAAAGGTGCAAATGTAATTCCATACCGCAGACTACCCATTAGAGAATTGGGGAATTTCTCTACTTTTCATCCTTCTGTCTAATTACTCAGCAAAGGTCATGATCGTACACTTGCTCTCCGATGGCACCATGAATGGCAGCCTGAAATTACTGGCATGATTACAATATTTAAGGGGAGGGGGGCGAACAGGGTGTATGTGTGTGTGTGTGTGTGTGTGTGTGTGTGTGTGTGTGTGTGTGTGTGTGTGTGTGTGTGTGTGTGTGTTTTGTTCATGCGTGCGTGCGTGCGTGCGTGCGTGCGTGCGTGTGTGTGTGTGTGTGTGTGTGTGTGTGTGTGTGTGTGTGTGTGTGTGAGAGAGAGAGAGAGAGAGAGAGAGAGAGAGAGAGAGAGAGAGAGAGAGAGAGAGAGACAGACAGACAGACAGACAGACAGACAGAGATATATTTATGAAATCCAAGCCACCGCATGTGATACGTCAAAACTGGACGACTATTCCAGGACAGAGACAGCGGAGATCTCTCTGACACCACACCAGAACCACCAGGACGACAACGCGTTTAGCCTGGCAGGAAAAAATACCAGTGTCTCTCTTTGATGCCAGTAGGGTTTTATTTTTTCGGATTCTTGATCGTGTTGTTGAATCAGAATGCAAACCTGTTTCTCTTGTTACCCTGTGGGTTTTTTTTCCTCTCCCTTTTTACTGTCATCTTCTATGCTACTCCAGTGGCACACCACGCCCACGCCGTTCTCCGTTCTGTCCGGCTCCCTGTCCAAAGGTGGCACAGCACAAAATACAAGCGCCAAGACCTTGCTTAAGGAGTCGAGTATTATAGACTGGCGATATTAGATTTCTATGAGAATGTTCATGGTGTCTGAAAGTTGATTTTTTTTTTTTTTTTTTTCTTTCGTATGGCCATCAAGGTACAAACCAGGTGGTTCCAAGCAGACAGATGGAAACCAAAGGACTGGGACTGTCTGGCGCTTTGAGCAGGCGCAAAGGGAGGGTTATGGGTGAGTGCCAAGGCCTGAAATGTGACGTCAATTAAGGGGAAGCTCGTGTATTTGAAGACTGTGATTTCGTCGGTGAACATCACCCGAATCAAAGGAAACCTTAGGTGTGGATTTTTTTTAATGTTTATTTATCTTATTTTATTTTATCAATAATCGGTATAACATTAAACTCTGGCTCAAATCTATGGTAGGCCTCAAAACGCTTACACAGATTACATAGTGTGTTTTTAGCGCAAAATTCTAACTGAGGTGTATGGCGACAGTCACACTGTACCTTGTTCCATCGCATCTGAAGGTCTGACCAGCGCGTTGGGCTAATGCTGTAGGTCAGACATCCGCTGAGTCGCAGCCACGAGACCCTCTTCTTCAATTGTCTCATCTTTGTTGTTAATTCATTTATCCATCAGCTTCAAATCACGCGTAGTGTGGTCTAGCGGATGTGGTGTAGCGTATATGGACTAGTCCGCACGCAGTGACGCCTCCTTGATGAAACTGAAGCTGAAACCCATCGCAGCCCCGGCATCGGCAGTCCACAGCAAAGGGTCACAGCCAAGTCGTCATGAGGCAACCCACCAGAGGAGACACTGCACTGCACTACGTCCGTTCCATGATGTTCAGTTGTGTCTGTCCTGATCCATCAGAGGCGGGGTACCACCCACCAACACCCCCTGCTGGGATCCTTTAAGAAAGAAAGAGTGGTGTACAGCAAGGCATGCAGTGCCAGACCAGAATGGAACCCCGTAGCATCAAGTTGCACTGTGAGGCGACTGCAGGTGGAAATCTAAACAATTTTTAAATGTTAGTAATAGCGCACCGCAAAAAAAAAAAAAAAAAAAAAAAAAAAAAAAAAGCGTAGACGAACAAATCAAAAGACAAAACACAACGCGTTTCGACCTCCTAGGTCTTCTTCAGGCTAGATACAAAACACTCAGGATAAATGAAATGGGCGCAAAAAATGGGCGTTGAAATGAAAAAAAAAAAAAAGAATAAATCAATACAATATATGATGGACGAAGACCAACGTCAAGACAATCGAAAGTGATTTGAGAAATCTTAATAATCACAGTCACTTTAGGACTGTAATGTCACTTTAAGACTGTAATGTCACTTTAAGACTGTAATGTACATTAAGACTGTAATGTAACTTTAAGACTGTAATGTAATGCCCATTTTGCGCTCAAGTGGATGAAGATATAAGTGATTGCTCGTTCAGTTTCGTTGTCCTGAGTGTTTGTATCTTGCCTGAAGAAGACCTAAGACGTCGAAACGCGTCGTGTTTTGTCTTGTGATTCGTCTGTCTGTGTGCTATTACTAACCTTTAAAATCAATTTCCCGTAGCATCAGTTCAATCCTGCTCGTCTCATTGATCAGCATGAGAAAGTAACACATTCTGTGTCCCTTCACGCCCTGTTCTCGTGGTGACCTCAGTTTCGATGTCCTCTCCACGCCTGTGCCTTTGGTGAAGATGGTGTCGTGATCGCCAGTCTTGGCAAGTTCATGGAGACTGTCGTTGGACGGACGGACATGCTTGGCACCGGAAGAGCTGGCTCCGCGACCCAGCAATGATTGTCGTCAGCAAGGAGCCTCGTAGGTGGTGTCCTGCGTATGCCGGATCAGAACAGGCGCCACTGAACACCAAGGAAACGACTCGGCAGCAGTGCAGTGTGTCTCCTCTGATGGGTTGCCTCTAGACGACTTGATATTGATTTCTACCTGTGGATTGCTGGCTCCGGGGCTGTGGTGGGGCAAGCCAGGCTGTGGCTGTGGACTTGAGGCCCCTATCAGCGTGCCAGGGAGGGACATGAGACAGAAAACAAAACAAAACAAAAACAAAACAAAAACAAAAACAAAAACAAACAAAAAAAAAATCCCTGATTTGCACCAGTCACCGTGGTGAAGTGGTGAGCGTCACGGACTCCCGGCTAGGAGATCGTGGGTTCGATTCCCATCAGAGCCATGTGGGATTTTTTCTGCCCTGACCGGCTCCTACCCAGAGTTGAATTTGTTATGGGTTCAGTTGAGGCTTGTTTTTTTTTTTTTTTTTTTTTTTTTTCTGGCGGGCCTGGACCGGCTGTGGCTGGCTGTGGCTGTGGCTGTGGTTGTGGTTGTGGCTGTGGCTGTGGCTGTGGTTGTGGCTGTGGCTGTGGCTGTGGCTGTGGCTGTGGTTATGGACGGAGGAGTCGGAATGAGCGGCGTGGGTTAAATGTCACTAAAGTTACGCAAAAGATGGAACTGAAAAAAAACAAAAACAAAACAAAAAACAACAACAACAACAACAACAACCACCACCACCCAGATTTGGTAGTTTTTGCGTATTCTTGCTGACAAATGGACAAAACAAACAAACAAACAAACATACACACGAACACGGGTGAAAACATACCCTCTTAGGCGGCAGTAAAACTGTGTAACAGTCCCAGAACAGGCGATTACCATTCATTGTTTTGACGCCAATGGGGAGAATGATAGCGCTCTTGGGAAGAGAACGAAAGAAGCAACGACAAATCCACCAGGCCAAGAGTGGAATATCATATGGACCCGAACCAGCTTAATGATCTATGTGTCTGTCTGACAGTCTGTCTGTCTGTCTGTCTGTCTGTCCGTCTGTCTGTCTCTTTCTCATTGTATACAGGTCGGTGGCCTTACAATTAAAAGTTTTCAGAGTTCAGGGAGTTCAGTTCTCTGACTGTCTGTCTGTCTGTCTGTCTGTCTGACTGTCTGTCTGTCTGTCTGTCTGTCTGTCTGTCTGTCTGTCTGTCTCTCTGTCTATATCTGTCTGTCTGTCTCTCTGTTTCTCACCGTCTCCCTGTCTCTGTCTCTCTGTCTCTATCTTTCTATTTTTTGTGTGTGTGTGTGTGTGTGTGTGTGTGTGTGTGTGTGTGTGTGTGTGTGTGTGTGTCTCTCTCTGTCTCTCTATCTCTCTGTCTCTATCTCTCTGTCTGTCTGTCTCTCTGTTTCTCACCGTCTCCCTGTCCCTGTCTCTCTGTCTCTATCTTTCTATTTTTTTTCTGTCTGTCTGTCTGTCTGCCTCGCTCTTTGTCTTGCTTGGACATTGTTTCTGTGCATGCGTCATGAACATTATCTAGGTGGACAAATTGTTAATCAATGTCTCTCTGTTTCTCTCTCCGTCTCCCTGTCTCTGTCTGTCTGTCTCTATCTGTCTATCTTTCTGTCTGTCTGTCTGTTTCGCTCTTTGTCTTGCTTGGACATTGTTTCTGTGTATGCGTCATAAACATTATCTTGGTGGACAAATTGTTAATCAATACAGTCTTTAACTGGCTGTGAGCATTAAAATTTCTCATAATCATTTTCGATTGTCTTCACATTGGTCTTCGTCCATCACTTAACTTATTCAATCATTTACTTATTCATTCAGTTAGTTGGTTAGTTAATTGGTTATTTGTGTATTTATTTATCTATGTATTTATTCACGTATCAAATCATTCATTCATCTGTTCATTTTTTGTAAAAGATATCGAAAAGCAGCTATCAGATTCTTATGTATTTAACCTTATCAAAGCGTTCGTATTCTCTGTGCACATGAGCTAGGCAGGACAATGAAAAAAAAAAATACACATAAACATATGTCATGTCGAGTTCCTTTCTGGAAAGAGATGTTCGTAGCGCAAATCTCAAACAGTTGATTGCAGATTCCCCGAATACGGTTACTTGTCCAGTTCACATATGTTCACAAAGCACTCGTTCACTGATGCTCCACCTGATGCAAATTTCATTTACACTGTTTTTTTATTTTAAAGAAGGGGTATTTGCTATTTGATATGACTTCATGTTGCTCACATCCAGGCCGACGGCAGGGGTCTCATCCGGGCTTTGATGGGCTTTGTGTTGTGACCCCACTTTGTTTGGGCTCAGCGGTTCAGTTTCAGAGCTTGACGTGGTTTGAAGTTTTCGGTTTAAATCCCTCGACATTGTTTCATAGTGAACTAGTCATAACAAAGAGGATCACACAGTTGAGAGCAGTGAGAGCACCTGTCACCTACCCCATTACCCGCCCGGGTCGTAGGGGCACTGCTGGGTGGGTGCCTGGTCTTTTTCTTTCTTTTTTTCTTTTCTTTTTCAGGCTGATACTCCTTGCGGACACTCCCTGTATAGACAGGGCAAGGATCAATCCCATCTACCCAACAAAGGGAATGGAGTTTTGTGTGTATGACCGTTTTTTTTTTTTATCCTGTATTACGCAGCCATACTGCAAGATCGGGGAAGGTGCATGCTATGTGTAACGTGTCATCCACACTAACGGCCAAACTGGCCTTCTCTTCCGAAAGTTGGTGATGGGATTTTACGTGTGTTCAAGATGTTATACATGCGTTCACACACGGAACCTCATTCGAAGGACTGTATAGAAAATCAGTCGAAGGACTGTGATGGAAAATGGCCCCCAGAAACAATGTCCCCCCCCCCCCCCCCCCCCCCCCCCCCCCCCCCCCCCCCCCCCCCCCCCCACGTACCGAAACGACCAGGTGGAGATTCGAACCCGCTACCCCAGGATCACTAAGATTACGAGTCCGGCGCTCTACCACTGAGCCGTTCTGGCCCTCGGTGGCTGGTCTAGCAAGAAGCCTCACCTGACCTGGTCGTTGCCTAAAAGCCTGGGTTTGGGCGAAGCTTTTGTCTCCGGTCCAATCCGTGACGTTGTGTATGACCGTTCTTCTCTCTGGCGCCCTCTTCTCCTCTCTCATCCTGCTGTTTATCTCGGGCTGATGAAGCCTAGTGGCGCCTGCATGCTTACACACTTCATACAAGAACCTTGCCTAAAGTGCAATGCATTGTACTGAGTTAAGTATGCAACCGTGTGTTACTTTCTTACTCACTTAGACCCATAGCTCAAGGGTGAGCATAGGCCATCGACAACACTCCGCCATCGCACTCGGTTCTGGGCTGCTCGCTGAATGCCTGTCCAGTTGGTCCCCTGCCTCTTTATCTCTGCCTCAGTGTCTGGCCTCCAGCTGCTGCGAAGGTCGGCCTCTCTTCCTTTTCCCCTGCGGGTTCCATGTCAGGGCTTGGCGTGTGGTGCTGGATGCTGGCTTCCTGAGAGTGTGTCCAATCCAGCCCTACTTCCTCCGCAGAATCTACTTGGGTAACCGTGTTTTATATACAGAATAATGCTATGCTGAGGTTAGATCTTTGTCTATTTATCTATTTATTTGTTTATGTGTTTATCTATGTATTTACTTCTGTATTGATTCGTTTATTCACACATCGAATTTTTGCTTGCTTTATGCCTAATTTATTATTATGAACATTGCTGCATGTTTTTTTTTTTTTTTTGGTCATGGTAATGGTAACGTTCCTTACAGCCCAGCCGACGGCAAAGGGCCATATCAGGGCAATCACCGCGTTGAAGTTAGCTGTCAAGTCATTCCAAAAAAAATTAATTCACACAACTTTTTAAAACATATCCAAAAAAAAAAAAAAAAAAAAAAAAAAAAAAACACACACACACACACAGGAGATTCTTGTGGAAAAAAACTTTCCTCTGCAAAATCTTAGATTAGATGAAAAAAGGTTAATCTCCCTTAGAAATTCACAGATCACGTCAGCTGGGACATCTGTATTTTTGCTCTGGTTTTAACAACAACAACAACAACAACAACAACAAAAGAACACAAAAAAAAAGTAAAAAAAAAAAATTAAATAAATAAAAAATCTGGCAGAGCCCATCCCTCTCCAGGCTAGGTCACAGCCAACTTCCTCCTCATGCAGGGGGTAGATCGCCTTGACCTCGGACACGTGACCGTTATCGTTCATCCGGGACCTCTACAGCCTTGGCCGATGCCTTTTGCAGCAAGGCACTACGTCCACAGGAGCACCTCCATGAGCAGATTTATTTGTCTTGATTGTATCGTGTTGTGTTGAATTGTGTTGTTTTGCATTGTAATGTATGTCCTTACGTTATATCCAACAACAAGAAAGTTACTTGATGACAAACTTAGTTGAAAATGTATTCTTCTTAATTTTTTTTTTTTTTTTTTTACTTTGATTTCTCCCCCCCCCCCCCCCCCCCCCCCTCCCCCCCTTTTTTTTTTTTTTTTACTTTGTCTAACAAATGTTTCTTGACGAGACTTACAGAATTGCCGGTGATGTGTTGACTTCGTACACTGCCCCTCTTTTTTTTTTTTTTTTTTTTGCGCACTTGTCAACTCAAATTGTTTGATTAAAGAGAAGGACCGACGTCCAGTGATGCTGTGTCACCCCCCCTCCCTCCCCCCCCCCCTCCCCTCCCCCCCCCCCCCCCCTCCCCCACGGCGTTCAGCACGCTTGCTGGAGGGAGGTCCCGAGGGATGTGGCACTTGGAGCCAGACGATGAGAGATTGTGAGGATGGAGGGAGACCAGCGTCTGCCCTTTCAAGGATTAGGAAGCAGCAGCCAGGCTACGAAGGTGCTACCTCCCCCCCCTCCCGCCCCTCCAGAAACACACACACACACACACACACACACACACACACACACACACACACAACACCGCACACACACACACACACACACACACACACACACACACACACACACACACACACACACACACACACACACACCCACACACACACACACACACACACACACACACACACACACACGCACACACACACACACACACACACAGAGAGAGAGAGAGAGAGAGAGAGAGAGAGAGAGAGAGAGAGAGAGAGAGAGAGAGAGAGCAGTACGCTTTTATTGTTTGTTGATGTCCGTGTGACACAGCCCTTACAAAATAAGTCAGCGTGAACACAAAGAACACAGTGCAGTAGGCTTCTCTTCAACACCAAATACTGTTTCTTGAAATCCGTGTGACGAAACCGGTCACACGCCAGAAGTTGGATTTTGCGCTAAAACACGATGTAATCCACGCTAGCATGTTGAGGCTAGCCATGCGCTTGAGCCAGGGTTTAATGTTAAACTGATACTTGAGCAAAACAACAACTCCCCACCGATTATTCCCTTGTTTCGTTGTAATTTTACTCAAGGTCTGACCAGCGCGTCGGGCTAATGCTGTAGGCCAGACATCCGCTGAGTCGTAGCCACGAGACCCTCTTCTTCAATTGTCTCATCTTTGTTGTTAAATCATATATCCATCAGCTTCAAATCACGCGTAGTGTGGTCTCAAAACTTAGCGGGTATGATGTAGCGTATATGGACTAGTCCGCACGCAGTGACGCCTCCTTGATGAAACTGAAACTAAGACTGAAACTAACAGATGAAATCCCAAGCAATCTTCAAATACAGGACCTTCCCCGTGGTTGGCGTCACATTTAAGGCCGTTGCACTCCCTGTGACCCTATCTTTGCGCCAGCTAGAACCCCAAAATAACCCCATTCCATGGATTTCAAATTATCTGTTCAGAGCCACCTGGCTCGTACCTTGGTGGCCATATGAAAGAAAATGGGGAGAATCAACTTTCAGACACAACAGAAACTGTCAAAACAATCTAATTGTGCCATTCTATAATTACTCGACTCCTTACGCACGGCCTTGGAACCTTAATTTTTGGTGGTGCAGCAACCCTACGTCTTGACATGACAGCTTGTGTGTAGAGTTAGTTCCCTTAGTAAAGTGTTTTCCTTTGTTGAACTCACAGCTTTGGTTCTAGCACTGAAAAATAATCTCTCAATCTACAAAAAAGGACTCATAGATTTCGTCTGATTTGCTCTCAGCTTCGGAAGCCATAGCTGGCCGTAACCTCCATCATCCTGAACTTCTTAACTATTTTTTTTAAAACCCTTTTTACCTCTTTGAAAGCGGAGGGCTACAACATTGTTCTTGCTTGGGTTCCTGGTCATGTGGGAAATCGGGAAATGAAATGGCTGATCGTTTTGCCAAAAATGCCATAACGAAGAAACTGTCCAAGAATTTCTATTTCCTACTCAGCTTTGAAACCGAAAGTTAATGATTTTATCAGAGACCTCTGGCAGGAGGACTGAAACACACAGACGGATAACAAACTTTTCCAGATTCATCCAAACCTAAAAGAGTTCCTCTTATCTACCTCTGGTGGTCGCACAGAAGAAACCGTTTTTATGCACAGGCCATTCCTTTTCAACACATTCATACCTTTTAAAGATTGAAGAATCTCCGTGTGGCATTCCGTGTCGTGTACCAGTCACAATGAAACATACTTGTTGGGACTTGGTCGATGTGAGACATAAACATTTTACTGCAGACTCCATGAAAATCTTGTTCAGAGATGTCCCACCTGATGTGATCTTTGAATTTCTGAAAGAGATTAACACTTTTCATCTGATTTGAGATTTTACAGGAGAAGTATTTTTTAACAAAAATTTCCGGTGTGATTTTAGAAGGTGAATTTTAAAGGGTTG
>JADBJO010008023.1:32500-52500 GCA_016801955.1 Conus betulinus
TTCCATTGAATTCATGGACAGCTCGAACTTCTAAAAAAATATACCCTGCGTCTGTACCCCCACTCCCAAATCTGGTGATCGTATACTTAAACAAAATACCCTGTTTAAAACGCTTTAAAAATACCCTGTTTTAAAACGCTTTTTTGAGAAATCATACATTCACTTTGCGAAAATGGAATTAATTCAAAGTACTGCACAAGCACAAAACCATCAGCAAAACGATGTTGGTCGTACAAAGGGAAGAAGAAGAAGCAGAGCGTGTGTCTATAGCAAAGGGGACTTCCACTTGTAAGTTTAGAGGACATTAGTTTTATAGACACGATCAGCAATAATATTGCTCGTGTACTGTGATTTGTTTTTTTTTTATTATTTTTCTACTTGATTTTTTTGTACTCCCAGTTCTGAAAGAACAGGGAGTAATTTACAATGGGAACGAAGAAATGTTCTGTGTGTGTGTGTGTGTGTGTGTGTGTGTGTGTGTGTGTGTGTGTGTGTGTGTGTGTGTGTGTGTGTGTGTGTGTTTGTCTGTCCTTCCACAGTCAAACTGTGTTCCACTCGCTCCAGACAAAACTGCTGGACCGATCTTTCTGAAAATTTGTAGGTACGTTCATTATGGGTCAAGGAAGGTGGCCGATGTTTTATTTTACCAGAATATGTTACTAACGGCTATAAATGATAATTTTGTGATGCACAGTTTAAGCAATAACGGTTGATAAACTTAAGTGTAACCAATTTTTGTCAGCTCCTCGATAATATAGTGGTTAGTATCCTCGTCAGTCACGTGGGCGACCCAGCATTTTTTTTTTTCTCTTACATACAAAATTTCTACCACCAAAAGGGGAGAAAGTGCTATAGTGACTGATTTTATATATATATATATATATATATATATATATAAAATATAAATATATATATATATATATATATATATATAAATCAGTCACTATAGCACTTTCTCCCCTTATATATATATATATATATATATATATATACACACACACATATATATATATATATATATATATATATATATATATATATATATATACACATACACATATATATACTTACAGGGAATACGTTTATATGCTTTGCATCTTGTTTTAAATACTCCAAGCATCCCCACCCAACTACTACAGACGTATACACACCTCTCCATCAGCCCTTCTGTTCGAAATCCCCTCTCCACCCATGCCTAACCCTGATCCATTAAAAAAGAATTATATATAACAGTTCAAGATCACAAAGTGTGTGAACACTGAAAAATAAATGCTAATGAACTCTAATTATAACAGACCGATATCACAAAGTGTGTTTAACACTGTAACATAAATACTAATGAACTCTTATTCGTAAGAGTTCAACATCACAAAATATGTGAACACTGTAAAAATAAATGCTAATGAACTCTAATTCGTAACAGTTCAATATCACAACGATGTGTGAACACTGTAAAACAAATACGAATGAACTCTGAAAGTCTAATCTCTAACAGTTCAATATCAACGAAAGTGTGTGAAGACTGTGTAAAATAAACACTAATGAACTTAAAATTGTCCCGCCCCTCACCCCCCGCCTTCCTACCCCGCCAATTCTTCTTGTACTCCTCTCATCAATCAGTAAATTGATGTATGCTGTCTCCGCGCTTACGGCTCTTCCTTGCATTTCGCCCTTCATCTCTTCCCATTGTTTTTCTCGTTCCTGCTCCAGTAATCTCACAGTCTTGTGATCCTCGCCATTTTCCTGTCCTTTATAAACGCGTAACGATAATGACGAAAGCGCATTGAGTCGCAGAGATGGTTTGATACAAGCTCAAAAGACGGCTGCCCTAGCTGGAAGAAAGAAATCAATTTTGGTCGACGGAAGACTTTTGGTATTGTCTGAAAACGGGGTCTTCATCCTCTATCGACCGGAGGACTGCTGTCGTCTGCTGGAATTTCTCAAACCAAGATTAAATGGTTACTAAGGACGTTCCGAGTGCTCAGCCAGCTAATGTTAAATCCCTGAGTTTTCGACGCAGTTGATTATCAGCCAAGACACTTCTGAAGTCTGTACGTTTCGTGTGAAAAACAACAACAACAACAACTGTAATCGTGGTGTTTGGATTATTGGAATGAGAACGGTGTGGAGTGTTTATTGGCAGTGCAATCGAAAATTGATCAGTTTGATTCTTGATATACAACTAACATATTGAATGAATAGACATACATCTTCTGAACGTATAGTTAGTTAAAATTGGCGCTCTCTGCATATGTGCAGATTCGTGAGTGCAGAAACATGCCCACACACGCCCACAGATCACTTACACACACACACACACACACACACACACACACACACACACACACACACACACACACACACACACATGCGCGCGCGCGCGCGCGCGAACAACACACACACACACACACACACACACACACACACACACACACATACACATGCACACGCATCCATACACCATACACACACGCACATGTGCTCTGCATACAGTGTGCTGTGCATACACTGCACACACACACACACACACACACACACACACACACACACACACACACACACACACACACACACTGATAATAATGGTACAGACAATGTCAGGTAGGTTACTCAAGGTCTGACCAGCGCGCTGGGCTAATGCTGTAGGTCAGACATCTGCCAAGTCGTAGCCACGAGACCCTGTTCTTGAATTCTCTTATCTCAGTCATTAATTTATTTATCCATTAGCTTTAAATCATGCGCAGTGTGGTCTCGAAACTTAGTGGATGTGGTGTAGCGTATATGGATTGGTCCGCACGCAGTGACGCCATCTTGGTGAAACTGAAACTGAAACTGACGCCATGATTGTTCAAAATGGCTGATCAGCCAGTAATAAAATACTTGACTCACACTTACTTGACTTAGTCCTCTTCACTCCTTGAGAAGCATACGGCCTCAACAGCAACCTTCCACCTCCGTCTGTCCCTGGCACAGGTCTCGATCTCCCCCCAGGTCAGGCTGGAGGCTCTCAGCTCGTTTAGCAAGCTCCTCCTCCAGGTCTGCTACGGGCGCCCTCGCTTCCTCTTGCCCTGCGGGTTCCACTCGAGCGCCTGCCTGGTGATGTTAGAGGGCTCCTTCCGCAGTGCGTGGCCGACCCATCCACTTTCTCTTCCTGACCTGGACGTCCATTGGCTGTTGGTTTGCCCTTGTCTACAGGTCGGTGTTTGGCACTCTGTCGAACCATCGCAAGTGAAGGATCTGCCGGAGACATTTGTTGACGAAGATTTGGATCTTCGTGGAGGTGTTGGTGGTGGCTGACCCGTAGAGTAGCACTGATTTTACATTGGAATTGAATATTCTCAGTTTTATGTTGATGTAGATAGTGGTAGAGCTCCATACGGGCCTTAGGATGAAAAAAAAGAGAAAAAAAACATTTGTTACGGAATTCATCAACAGCACTAATAAAATACAACAGTCCATAGCTTAGGTGTGAAGAAAATTTGAAAGACGTTTGAAATAACTCCGCCAATTAACATGAGCAAACGACTTACATGACAAAACACGACGCGTTTCGACTTCTTAGATCTTCCTCAGGCACGATAAACATTACACAGGCCTACGAAAATCATCTTGCGCCGAATATGAGAAGATACGTGATCGCTCGTTCTTCATTTTCGTTGTCCTGAGTGTTGTTTCTCGTGCCTGAAGAAGGCCTAAAAGGTGGAAACGCGTTGTGTTTTGTCTTCTTGTAATTCGTTTGCCCCTTTCATTGGCGGAGTCATTTTCAAATACTTTTTAAAATTCGTCGCAGTTTCCGCCTGCAGACGTCTCACTTTGTGACTAACTTTTTTTTTCTTTCACTTTGCAATTAACTCTGGTGTGAAGAGATTTCACAGTTATGACTACGTTGTCGTTAGGTTGGGAAGCCTGTGACGTGTTCACCCCCAGTGGAATCTGAAACTGGCTGATTGAACTCAGAATCCTTTAGGTATCACGTCTGCTGGAATTCACCACCAGATGTTTGTAAAACCTTTGTCTTTAAATGTTTGCAACTTGATCATTGACGAAGCGGTTTTTCGCTGAATTGTGTGTGTGTGTGTGTGTGTGTGTGTGTGTGTGTGTGTGTGTGTGTGTGTGTGTGTGCGTGCGTGCGTGCATGAGGGGTGCGTGCGTGCGCTCGCGCGCGTGTGTGTATGTGTGTATGTGTGTGAGCGTGCGTGCGTGCGTGCGTATGTGTGTGTGTGTGTGTGTGTGTGTGTGTGTGTGTGTGTGTGTGTGTGTGTGTGTGTGTGTGTGTGTGTGTGTCTGCGTGTGTGTGTGCGTGCGTGTGCGTGTATGTATGTGCGTGAGTGCGTATGTGTGTGTGTGTGTGTGTGTGTGTGTGTGTGTGTGTGTGTGTGTGTGTGTGTGTGTTGTGTGTGTGTGTGTGTGTGTGTGTGTGTGTGTGTGTGTGTGTGTGTGTGTGTGTGTGTGTGTGTGTGTGTGTGCGGGCGCTCGCGCGCAAGAAAAGAAAAATACTCGTATCTTCAAATTTTGCGTTTCGTTCCCTTTTCTCCGTCAAAAAAAAACAACAACAGCAACAACAAAAAACAAACAAACAAACAAAGAAACAACAACAACACAAACAGCTGAGGAATGTTGAATTTCACCCTCCCTTTGGCCAGGAGTGGAGATCTGACTTCAGTGCAACCTGTGGCGTTGAATGGAGTCTTGGGTCCTGATGCTGCTCCTTGTGTGATGGATGGATGATGTTGATGTTATGTTCGGTGTATCAGGCTAAGCACTTGTTAACAAGCAAACCCGGTGAGAGAAACAAATGAAACTTTATTGCAAGGGACACCAGCGGAACGACAGACAATGGTGACGGGTATTTGAGCATGACGCTTTTTTCTTTTTTTTTTTTCTTTCGTTTTGTGCTATCAATTACTTTACGAATTGAATTCTGATGTTTCTGAATTCGCGGCGTGGTGCGTGTGTGTGTTGTGTTGTGTTGTGTTGTGTGTGTGTGTGTGTGTGTGTGTGTGTGTGTGTGTGTGTGTGTGTGTGTGTGTGTGTGTGCGTATGTGTGTGGCGCGTGTGTGTGTTTGTATGTGTGTGTGTGTGTGTGTGTGTGTGTGTGTGTGTGTGTGTGTGTGTGTGTGTGTGTGTTGTTGTTGTTGTTGTTGTTGTTGTTGTTGTTGTTGTTTTTCTACTTATTTCGTCGAAGAACTTAAGACCCATTTTCCCATTCTACCCTTCCCTGGATGCCTTTGTCACTGATGATCCTGTAAACGCTACAATTGTATTTCTGTCTGCCTGTCTGCCCCTCTCTGTCTGCCTGTCTGTCTGTGTCCGTCCGTCGCTCCCCCCCCCCCCCCCCCCCCCCCCCCCCCCCCCTCTCCTTCTCTGCCTCATTCTCTCTCACTGTCTCTCCCTCTGTCTGTGTTCCCCTTTCTCTCTCCCAGTCGGTCCGTCCGTCCGTTCGTCTTTCTGTCTGCCCTTCTCTCTGTCTGTCTGTCTCTCTGCCGTTGTCTCTTTTTCTCCCTCTCCTCTCTCTCTCTCTCTCCCCTCCCCTTCCCCTCCCTCTCTTGAATATTTATTCGTTCTGACAATAGGTTCCATTTTATGTTTAATCCCTACATTTGGCACCCTGTTTTTTTCATAGCTTTTATGTTGGTGATAGCATGTATATTATTAATCGAGAGAGAGAGAGAGAGAGAGAGAGAGAGAGAGAGAGAGAGAGAGAGAGACGAACGAACGAAAGAAATTTAATGCTATTAGGCTGTAAAGCCCATTAAGAAAATCGGCGCGATGTACAACAGAACGCGACTCGATTTCGAGAACTGGACCAATCCGTGGAGAGCGTGCAGCCGCCGTAGAGCACGTGCTTGGGTCTCTGCATGCTTCGTGTAGCCGATGCGTCTTCCTTTCCGTAGGCAGCCCAGTTTAACACATTCTTCTGTCGACATGCGTCTCTCTTCCTGCTTTACAAACAGAATAAGCATGTCAGTCGTCCTCCGAACACGGATCGTACGAATATTCCAGAACGACATCGTCTGATTCACATGGCAGCACATCCACATCATCCGTTTGGTGAACCACGATCTTACGAAATGCTTGATTTCTGCGTGGATCTCGCAATCGTCTCTGCACCTGTCGCTCTGTCAGAGTAGCGACATAATTTTTTAACCACTCCCGTGTCAAAACCAGCGACAATTTTGTCTATAACTTGTTCCAGACTTGTGTCGATGTCCGGCGGGTGGTTTTCTGCGTTCCTGATGTTACACTCCGGCAGATGGGAATGCAAAAGGCAGAAGCGTATCCTGAACATGCGACGTGTCACAATCATGGCGAGTCGGCTTGATGTGTTCTTCCGCGCTGTGTTGTGTACTGAGTTCGTCCGATTCGGTGTCCGGCACGGCCAGTTCATTGGCGTCACTAACAGTACCGAGACCAGCACCAACCTGTTCAAGACATTTGTTCTGATGCTTTGCTCTCTCTTAATCTCGTCGCACCTGGCTGAGGGGGCTTCTTCTTCCTGTACTGAACTTGCGTTCTCCGGTTCAGCAGAGGATCCGCCATTGTTTGTTGATACTGGACTGACCGGGTTTCAGTCGCAGAACGACCACTGTGTTGCTGTCTTGTCCAGTGATTTTCCAACTTGAAACAGTTTTCAGTCAGCAGGGGCGTTTAGGGCTGTCTCTGCAGTCGCTGGAAGTCCAGTAACTGGCATTCGCAGGAAAATGAAAACAATTGCTGCAGCTGAAATAAATGGCGCCCTGTCGCGTTGTGTCAAACCACGTGACCCTCAGAGAGAGAGAGAGAGAGAGAGAGAGCGGAGAGAGAGAGAGAGAGAGAGAGAGAGAGAGAGAGAGAGAGAGAATGTGTAAATCTTAGTGTGCTCCTTTTATCATCATCATCATCATCATCATCATCATCAACATCATCGTCGTCGTCATCATCGTCGTCGTCTTCGTCATCATCATCATCATGATCATCACCACCATCATCAGGTAATTTAACAATACCGTTCTTGTTGTTGTAACTACTACCATCACTATTTCCATTATTACTGTTGTTACTATTATCATTGTGTTGGTGTTGCTGCTGTTGTTACTTTCGCTTTCGTTTTTGTTTTCTTCTCTTCGTTTTTACTATCAGGTTCTGGTCTTGCTTCGCTTCGTTTTTCATATAAAGTAAAGCAATGACAAGAACAGTCGATAGAAAGACAAGGCTTTCCTTAAAACAATCTTTGTCCTCGAATTACAAAGTTTCTATATTATTTTTGTCACTGACTTGTGACCTTTCTCTTTGTGGTGACAAATGTACCGCAGAATTCTATGTGACATGTCTCTGTGCAATGGCGTGTATTGACTAGCACAAGTAACCTTGTTGGGGGGAAGAAGACGGGGACTAGATAGGGGCAAGGTAATGAGAGGGGGTGGGATGGGTGAACATAATGATAATAGTTACTGACAGGCATTCATACAGCGCCTTGCCCGTCAATGTAGGCGCCCACAAAGACACATGTTCTCAGAGATACTCACTCCCAGTCCCTGCTCATGATTGAAGGATCATTGACATAAAGCACAAGGAGAAACTACTATATACGCTTAAAGTTCTGGACCTAGAATTACGGTCTGATAACGGTTGAAACGTTGGAATTTAAAGATGCAACAGGACTGGAATGCCTAATAATTTCTGGAATATGGAGACCAGAACCTTGAAGCATAGATGGAAAAGGAACGGAAGCCATGAGATTTAAGTTTGAAGCAGTTAAGTCGAAAAAAGATTGTCATTAATTCTTGCGGTTATGGAGAGCCAGAGAAGGTTTATCAATAAAAAGGTACAGAGCTGAAGACATTGAGCTTTGAAGGTAAGGCGATCGGCCGAGTTTTAGAGACAGGTTTTTAAGAGTTTTTAAGTCAGGACAACCAGCAAGAACAAAGTTACGATGATTCAAACTGAAAAAAAAAAAAATCATTATTCCGCCGAATAAAAGAAACAAATAAATAACACGACACATACGGCGCGTTTCGACCTCATTGATCCTCCTCAGGCAAGGCGAACAGCATTGTGGACAATGAAATCCGCGTCCATTTTGCTTCCTGGTTAAGGGTATTGTTCGTCCTTTGCTTTCACTGTCATGAATGTTGCCTGTCTTGGCTGAAGAAGACCAATCGGATCGACACGCGCCGTCTTTATTGTGTAACTTTTTTTTTCGGCGGCATAGTAATTTTTCTTTTAAGTTTGTTTTAATTCCCGCCTGCAGTCATGCCACTTCAAAACTACGATGATCCAGCTGGAAAGCATGCAGTAGGTGACAAATATTGTCTGCCATCTTATGAAAAAAAAATGACTTCTTAATTAACATTGTCCTCTTCAGCCCAAAGTAGCAGAGTTGGTGAATTTCGTGACCTGTTCTTTCAGAGAGAGAGAGAGAGAGAGAGAGAGAGAGAGAGAGAGAGAGAGAGAGAGAGAGAGAGAGAGAGAGAGAGAGAGAGAGAGAGAGGTGAAAGGAATGGGGGGGGGGGGGGGGAACTAGCAAGAACAAAGTTATCATAATCCAGCTTAGATGCATGCAGAAAGTGACAAATGTTTTCTGCCATCTTCAAAAAAGAAAGGAACTTCTTAATTGTCACTGTCCTCTTCAACCCAAAGTAGCAGAGTTGACGGAATTTGAAGACCTGATCTTTCCGAGAGAGATAAGAGGGTGAGAGAGAGAGGGGGGGGGGAGGGAGGGAGGGAAAGAGATATAGAGAGAGAGAGAGAGAGAGAGAGAGAGAGAGAGGAGAGAGAGGAGAGAGAGAGAGAGGTGGGTGGGGGGGGGGGGGGGGGGGGGGGGGGGGGGGGGGGGGGGGGGGGGGGGGGGGGACCAGCAAGAACAAAGTTATCATAATCCAGCTTGAATGCCTGCAGAAAGTGACAAACATTTCCTGCCATCTTCAAAAACGGATCTTCTTAACTAACACTGTCTCTCTTCAACCCAAAGTAGCAGAGCTGACGGAATTTCGTGACCTGTGTTTTTTCAGACAGAAGGGGAAGTATATGAAAAAAACAAACAAACAAAAAAGCAAGCAAAGCAAACAAACAAACAAACAAAACAAAAAAACACCCACGGTTTCCAGCGCAGTTTGAGAATGATAGAAAACTAAAGCCAACAGTGATGGCAAAGGGCCAAAAACACAGGTAAATCAGATATCGAGGAAACTGGAGTTCATTTTATCATAATTTACTTTCAGAGGGGCTTTGCCATCCATGCATCGATGCCTGGTGTACAATCGTGACATTTCTGTAGCAGTGTATTGATCTCCGACGGGCCGCAGGTTTGCTGAAGCGGAGTGTCCTCTGCAAAGAGGTGGCTGTTTGCCGCGTGTTGCTTGACCAGTTCAGTTCAGTTCGGTAGTTCCTTAACGTCTGCTCATCATCGATGATATTAGACGATATCAAAAGGCAAAGAGAGCACTGAGAACGTCAGACCTGCTGTCTCTGGTCATTTTTTTTTTTCTCTCACCTCTCTCCTTCACATGTTAGAATCTAGACACTCCAGTAAGAATAGTTCTGAAAATACCGAAAAGAAATAACAACAGTCTGCCCAACTCGGACTGGACAATAACGTGTGCAACGTCCGCAACACATGTATCATATAAAAAAAAAAGGCGAATGCCTTCAAAGTATGCAGTATTCATACCTTTTAATTTGTATCGCCTTGTTAACACTGGGCAGTCTAGTAGTATACGGACAGAAATGTTTCCCTCTCGCATACGCACCTAACATCAGGAGAACATTTTGCGTTCCGTATGTCTAACCTAAGTTTATTGATTATCTGTGCCATAAATCTTGGGCAGGAAGGTAATTCATGTGATTTCTAAATGAAATTTCTGTCATTTGACGATACTGAAAAGTTGTGTTGTGTACAAAACGAACAACACAGAACCAAGTGTTAAACCCTGGAGTACGCCGGAGTCAAAAGATATAGGAGTGTGAGTAGAAGTGAAATGATCAAGAAACATGCTGGGCACGGTCATCCAAGTATGATCGGAGCCACTGAAATGCGTCTGAACGAATGGCTAGAGTCAGTGTCAAGCGAAACAAAACAAACCAAAACCAAAAAACAAAACAAAAAAAAAAAAAAAAAACAAAAACAAAAACAGCAGTATCATCGGCAGTGTCAAAGTCAACAGACTTACCAAGTAGAAGCAGAATGGAAATGTTATTCCATCTATAACAGCCAGGGTATCATTCACAACGCAGCGGACAATCTGTACTGTCAATATCCATCTGTTTGTCCGTGTGTCAATTATCTGTTTTTCGTTCTCATGTCTCTTTTCTACCCCGGCCGCTCCCTGTCTTTCTCTCTTTGTTACCGTCACGCGAGCAAAGCTTGCTGAGAAAGGGCTGGGCTGTTTGATCATCGCACGGAATAGATTGGTTCTTTTGCCGATGTTATTGGCTCTTTCATCAATGCCGAATACATGGGTTCCTTTGTTGATTTGTCCTCACTATTTCTTTTTTTTTCTTTTTTTCCACTTTTTGTGTGTGTGGCTGATTTCCTTTTCGTTATTTTTTCTCTCTCTCTCTCTCTCTCTCTCTCTCTCTCTCTCTCTCTCTCTCTGAATTTTGAAGGAAATCCTTCAATAGTTGCTGATCATATTCTCTGTGATATGTTTATAAGCGTGCGCGCAGATGCTCGTGCGTGTGTGCGTGCATGCGTGCGTGCGCGTGTGTGTGTGTGTGTGTGTGTGTGTGTGTGTGTGTGCGCGCGCGCGCGCGCGTGTGTGTGTGTGTGTGTGTGAGAGCCCGCGAGCCTGTGTCCATGCGAGTTTGCGTGTGTGTATGCCCTGTGTGTATCCCCTCTCAATTTCAAATCTTTGCCAAGTCATTATTATAATGATGGAAGAATTGTTAACCTGCACTTGTCTTTCCCCCACTACTTAATTGTTCAGCATTATATTGTTTGGTCAATCAGTGGGTGATTGCATCTCTTACGAGATCCAAGGAAAGGTTGTTCTGCACAATTCTTAGCCGCTGACAATGCTTGGGTTATTGAACAGCAGAGCCTGACCACTCAGACTGTTCCATATCTTTTGATCTCCCTTGCATCCTTAAGTGGATCCTCAAGCTTAGGCTCAAAGATTGTCCCTGACATTTCATACTGTTTGCGTAATGTTTCTAGTTTTCAAACACTTTTTTTTCCTGTCCACACTTTCGTTTTGTTTTTAATACTACTACCTTTCGCTGGCTGCTTTGGGGGTGCTGTTGGTTTCTTTTTCGAACCTTGGCGGTCGGAACCACAGAATTATGGACTGTGGTGTGTCTCTCTATCTGACGCCAAGAGCGCAGACACAATCAGCCGTGTCTCCCTGATAAGTCCGATCCAGCGGATGAAAGGCCTCGGAGCAGGCAATACATATAGATCTGTCTTCGAGAGGAAGTGGCCTCGGAGCAGGCAATACATATAGATCTGTCTTCGAGAGGAAGTGGCCTCGGAGCAGGCGATACATATAGATCTGTCTTCGAGAGGGATTGTGATCGGAGCAGCGATACATATAGATCTGTCTTCGAGAGGGAGTGGCCTCGGAGCAGGCGATACATATAGATCTGTCTTCGAGAGGGATTGTGATAGTTTTCCTCATGCAGCTAGTGAAGGGTATTAATATTCATGATATATATTTTCCAATTTACTTCATCTTCAAAATTTTTTTTTTTCCCCTCTCAATTAAAAATTTTTGCCAAGTCATTATTATAAAGATGGAAGAATGGTTAAGCTGCACTTGTTTTCCCCCACTACTTAATTGTTCATCTATATATATATATATATATATATATATACACATGTGTGTGTGTGCGCGCGCACACGTGCTGTCTATCCAGTCGTATCAGTGTTTTTGAACGGCCTTTGTAAATAGCTGTGAGAACCATGTACTTGGTCCATCATTGTCATCATCATCATCCTCGCCATCATCATTGTCGTCATCATGATCATCGTCACCATCATCAACATCGTTATCGTCGTCAGCACTAGCATCATCGTCATCTTCACCACCATCATCCTATAATCATTACCGTCGTGCTCATGATCATTATAATGATGATACCCATCACTGTCCCTGTTAGGATCTCCATCACCAGTGACGACCAGCAGCACAGAAATACGTATCAACATCACCTTGTCATCATCATCATCGCCGTCACTATCATCATCATTCGCCAGTCCCATTCTTTCGGCTTCCGTCCTGTTATCCCTCCTCTCAACGCTATCTTCTCTGTAGCTGTCACGCACCGACTAACGAGGGGTGTTGTATTCTCAACGCTACGCGTACAACACGCATCGACTAATGAGGATGCTGTGTTCTCAACGCTACGCGTACAACACGCACCGACTAATGAGGGATGCTGCGTTCCAAACGCTACGCGTACAACGCGCACCGACTAATGACGGCTGTTGCATATTCAAGGCAACACCGACCATGCGAAAGTATAGAAACGACACCGAAGCGAGAAGCACATGTCAGACCTTGGGCGGTTCATTAGGATGATTCCATTATCTTCTCACTCGGACAGGGAATGCCTGTCTACCAGCCCCCCCCCCCCCCCCCCCTTCCCCGCCCCCCCCCCCCCCCCCCTCCCTCCCTGTCCTTCCCCTCCGATCTATAGGCCATGGCTGGTTTGGTGACTAAGGCAGTCGGAATCTTTTCTGAGTGAAACATACACGGTAATTTGTGAAACAATGCATGAATATTTAATCTGTCGTTGCACATGAAGCAAGCGCACGCGCACCACACACACACACACACACACACACACACACACACACACACACACAAAGAGAGATGAAGAGAGAGAGACAGACAGACAGAGAGAGGGGACGGGGGATCGAATTTAGAGAGAGAGAGAGAGAGAGGGAGAGAGAGAGAGAGAGAGAGAGAGAGAGGAGGGGGGGGGGGGGGGGGACACGAACACACATACAGAAAACACACACACACATGCAGATACACACACACGCACGCGTGTGCACACACTATCACACACACAAGCACGTACGCGCACGCACACACACACACACACACACACACACACACACACACACACACACACACACACTCATACAGAGAGAGAGAGAGAGAGAGAGAGAGAGAGAGAGAGAGAGAGAGAGAGAGAATTTAAGCGTGTTAGAAAGGGAGAGAGATGGACACACACACACACACACACACACACACACACACACACACACACACACACACACACTCACTCACTCACTCACTCAAGAGAGAGAGAGAGAGAGAGAGAGAGAGTGATAGAGAGAGAATGACAGAGACAGAGATACAGAGACACAGACAGACAGACAGACAGACAGAGACCAGACGGGAAGCACCATACTAACAGAGGCTGAGAGAGGACACGCTTGGATGCCGTAAAGGGGTCAACAACCGTGAAAAAAAAAAAAAAAAAAAAAAAAGAAAAAAGAAAAAAAAAGTTCAAAGAGCTGTGTTCTGAGAGCGGTTTTTAATAAGGAAGAAAGGGGTGCCACAGATTGTATAAGAGAGCTTGTTCCACAGGAGAGGGCGGTTGGGCCATAAGAAGATGACGGGGTGGGGGGGGGGGGGGGGGGGGGGGGGGGGTGGGGGGGGGGGGGGGGGGTGGGCCATAAGGGGGGACGGGGGGGGGGGGGGGGGGGGGGGGAGGGGGGGGGGGGGGAATGGGGAGAAGAGGAGACGGGGAGGGGGGGAGTGAGAGTGTAAAGGGTGTGAACCAGGAGGAACACGTTTGTTTGATTGCTCAAAGCGAGCCCAGCAGAACAGGCCTACTGCTATAGTCTCTGCCCAGAAACGAAACTCCATAGCGACATCTTGGTCATGTTCGTTCCCGTGGGTCATCTTGAAAGGAAAAAAAAAAAAAAGAGAAGTACTTTCAAGTTCTGTGGTGGCTTTCCGTTTGTGCCCTATTGTCGTGGTTGTCACGGGAAAGGAATTAACTGAGAGAGAGAGAGAGAGAGAGAGAGAGAGAGAGAGAGAGAGAGAGAGAGAGAGAGAGCGGGCCATTAACAGGCAACTGGCAGATGTCCATTAGTGCTCACAATTTCCGTGACTGAATATTTCAACGCTTTCCATCATTTCATTCATATAAATAAATCATGAGAGAGAGAGAAAGATAGATAGATAGATAGATAGAGAGAGAGAGAGAGAGAGAGAGAGAGAGAGAGAGAGAGAGAGAGAGATAGAGATAGAGAGAGAGAGAGCGGGGAGGGGGGGGGGGGGGGGAGACGACGACAACGATGAAAAAGAAGAAAAAGAAGGAGGAGAAAGACGAGGAGGACAGCAGGAGGAGGAGGAGGAGGAGGAGGAGAGAAGAAGAAGAAAACGACGACGACGACGATAACGACGACGACTACGACGACGACGACAACGACGACGAATAACTATACAACGACGACGACGACGACGACGACGACGACGACGACGAAGAGAAGAAGAAGAAGAAGAAGAAGAAAGAAGAAGAAGAAGAAGAAGAAGAAGAAGAAGACGGCAAACAGAGAAAGGCATAAAAGAAGAAAGAAAGAAAGAAAGAAAAGAAACAAACGAACACAGAAAGAAAGAAAAGAAGGGAGGAATGCAAGGATGAGTGAAAGAAAGAAAGTAAAAAAAAAGAAAGAAAGAAAGAAGGAGAGAGAAAACAGCAAACAAAGAATTCTCCACCACGATGCAGTGCAAAGCTTCACCTTCTACTGCCCGTGCCGTGGGGTCTGCTTGGCAGGAGTGGACCCACTCAATCATTAGAGGCGTCTCTGAGACGGCTGCTCCAATTCCCTGCCCAACACAGCAGGTGGCTGTATCTTTTGGTTCTGGCTGACATGGGGGAGTATTATGAAGGCAAGGGTAGAGTACAGCCGTGTAATGAAGACAATTTCAGACCTAAATGAAAGGAAGAAATGAGATGGAATCGGAAATCAAATTACAAAATGAATCTCGAAGTTGCGAGTACGGCTGCCTTAATGGCGGGATACAAAAACGGTCATACACACAAAACTCCACTTCCTTGTTGGGTAGATGGGGTTAAACCTTGCCTGTCTATGCAGGGAGTGTCCGCAGAAGTATCAGCCTGCGTACGCAGAAAAAAGAAAGGAATAAGAAAAAAAAATCAATACAGATGAGCAAATCTTAGATATCAAACAAAGAAATAAAAAAAATCAAACCAACTCGATAGTTGAAGTCAAAGAAAATCAGTAAAAAGACGAAGGTACAAACATAAGAAATCTACCAAAAGAATAACGATGACAACAACAACAAGAGCCTCAAGGGAGACCAAAGACCTCCACAAACCACTCGAAGTGTTAAGCCGACTGACGGGGCTAAATTGTCTCTAGCGTGTCCACCAGCGGCTTCTGTCCCATGGGTACCGTGGGGTCACTCTCTTAAACGCGGAGCTTTACCATAGATTACTTCCCCTGCAGATTCCCAACGTGGTCTATTCGAAACAGGCCCCCGGGATCCCAGACACAGCGGCAACCGATCAACGGATGGGAGAAAGGAACACATGAGACGTCTGGAAGACAGAAGGAAGGGATTGATTGCTGCTGGTACAGCACGCACGCACACCCTGCATTAACTACAATGACACAGGACTTCTACATCTTTCGCCCGTCGACTCTCGCCAGTGACTTTCGCTCTGTGTATTTTTGCCCCGTGAATCTTAACCCCGTGGACTTGCCCTGTGGAATTTTGTCCCGTGGACTTTTGCCTTTTGTTTCCGTTTGTGTGTCCTAAGCTCAATTTGAGCGGTGTAGACTACAAGAAAATTATGAATATGTGCTGCGAAAAGTATTAGGTGAGAGTATGAGCCTACTTTTTTTTTTTTTTTTTTTTTTTTCAAATTAAAGAGACTACACCTGCTTAAAAAAATCTAATCCATTTATTGATTCTGCCTTGTCATGTTCCGCTTCCTCACACTAGATTCACTCTCGTCCTGAAGATTCCGGAAACCCTTCCCGCTTACCACATATTCCCTTTCTTACCAATCCCCAGGTTCGTCCCATCGCAACTTCAGCACCGGGCATCCACAGGAAGATGATGTCAAGATCACGTCGTCTCCTGGCCGCTTGCCAGAGGACACGCTGCACTGCTGCGGAATCAGTTTGGTTACCTCCTTGCTTAAAAAAAAACCGCAGTTTTTCTTCATTGTCTTTTTTTTCCCTTTTCTTCCTGGACTGGGGAATTTAGCTGATCTGGACACCAGTCTTCACGACGGGTTTGGACTAATAATACACACTGAAACATGCACCGGTTTCAGTGCGACGCCAATGACCAGGATGTGCAAAGCAACTTCCTTTCGTGGTCCAGGATCACGTATGATTTCTGACGTGCACAGGCCACACGACACATTTAAGATTTTGCTCTAAAACACTGTATAATCCACGTGCGCGTTTTGAGGTCTAGTATAAGTTTGAACCAGCATGAACTGATGATGGATCAAAAGAACAAGCTCCCCACCAGTCATTTCACTTGTTTGTTTGTTTGTTTTTGTCTTTCCACGGATGACTTCGCTCAGAATCTACAAATGCATGACCCTCCCCTTGGTTGACGTCACATTTCAGCTCTTCTCTCTCTCTCCCATACCCAGTCTCTCTGCGCCGGGTGGTTCCTCCCAAATTCTCTCATTCCTTTCATTTTAATCTGTCTGCTTGGAACAAGTCAAGTCTGGCATGCGCCTTCATGGGTTCATCAAAGGAAGGAAGGTAGATCAACTTTCAGACACGACAAAAAACATTCTCAAAACAATTTCATGGTGCCGGTCTGTAAATACTCATTTCCTTAAAAGCAAGGCGCTGGCACTTAGCGCATTGATCTTTTGGTGCAGAGCTTTGTGTGACCTCTGTAGGTCTGGTCATGAGGTCAGAATGACCTCTTCATCCCCCTACCCTCACCGTTCTACTCTCTCTCTCTCTCTCTCTCTCTCTCTCTCTCTCTCTCTTCGTACTTCAGCGTACTTCCTCTGTTCCATTCTCACGCGTTGAGTGTGGTTCCTCAACAACAAAACAAGCTAATGGCTACTTAGCCGGACCTCCCCATCCCGCAAGCTCTTGGCCGAGACAGCACAGGGGCGCTAATGACTACCCGTTGCACGCGTTGTTCTCTTCATTCAGCCCCCCATTGTTCTCTCCGAGAGGATCAGCTCCCCCCCCCCCCCCCCCCCCCCCCCCCCCCACCCCACACACACACACACCGCCTCCTGTTGTCGTGTCCGGTTCGGTTCCCATTCAGCACCGTCCGCATAATGTTCGCAAGGGAAATAAACAAGGATAGAAAATAGCAGCTGGCTTCGGAACGACCATGGCCTGTCCGCCTCTCTCTCTCTCTCACACACACACACACACACACACACACACACACACACTCACTCACCATGTGCGCGCCTTTAAATGCCACAGGATTTGAAAGCGATTACCCAGTGACAGAAATTCTTGATGACTGCATACTTTTCCGAGTGACCCGACAGAGACAAAACAGCATGTAGGCTGCAGCAGGCCTGTTCGTCATAACGCACAGGCATCAAAAATTCACGTCACTGTGACGCACTTGACGTCAGCGTTCCATTTCATGGATGCCACAGTTCTGTGGAAGGTTCTGCAGTTCCCATTCTTGTGCGCAACAAAGAGTCCAGAACCAGGTCATCTGCGTGTTTCTATCCAACACAATCGCCCCCTCCCACGCAGAATCAACGGTAATGCTTTTAGATCGGATAGTTGCTTTTTCAACTTCCAACCAGCCGCCGTGGCGAAGTAGTTAACGTTGCGGATTCCTGGCCAGGTGGTTTTGGGGTCGATTCCCACACGAACCATTTGTTTTTTGTGGGATTTTTTATGCCCCAGCCGGCTCATATCTGGAGTGGCGCTCGGTATGCGCCCAAATGGGAAGAATGCGACCACACTGTCGAGTTTTATCCACTTAACGGATGGGTCGCTGAGAGTGTTGCTCCAATTTCTTGAGCAAGACCGCAGGCGTCTGTGTCACTCAGGTCTGGTTGACGCCAGGGTATCTTATGAAGGTAAGCGTAGACCAAAACGCTGTATGCGGTATAATATCCGAATGGAAATTCGTAGCATCATCTTCATGATCCCAGTCCTTATCGATCGGCATGAAAAGATCTCAAATTTTGTGAACTTTGGTTTGATTCCTTTGGGGTCAACGGTATCGGCAAATTCATGCGGATTGTCGTTGGACGGACGTGGTGACGCCCTCCAGCTGTAGAGCGCACTCACGCCGATTTCGCCACAAAGTAATCATTGTCGTCAGTAAGGGGGTCTCAGTAGATGGTGTCCTGCGTATGTTGGGTCAGAACAGGCGCCAACTGAACACCACTGAGGTGACTCGGCAGGAGCGCAGTGTCTCCTCGGGTGGGTTGTCTCTTTGAGGACTGCTGGTGCCGGGGCTGTGGCGGGCCGGGTCAGGCTGTGGCTGTGGACAGCGGACCAGGGGGAGTGGCATGGGTGTACTACCACTGAAGTAGGACGGAGCATGAGATATCAGCACACACACACACACCCACACACACACACACACACACACATCTACAGGCATATATACCCCGTTTCCCTCTTGCCCCCTCCCCGTTCTACACACACACACACACACACACACACACACACACACACACACACACAGAGAGAGAGAGAGAGAGAGAGAGAGAATCTACTTCAGTATGGTTCACACCCACTGACCACATCATCAGCCAGCCATTGGGATAGCAAAGGGCAGGGCACATAATCATTGACATCATTGTCACATTGAGCCCTGTGACGTCTTCTGTGCTTTTGTGTCTCCTGTGTGCCCAGAAGCACGCGTCCACAGAGATCTTGTATGGGAAAGGAGGACAACTGTGACAAGCCCATCACCCGAACAGTGAGGACAGGTGCTTGAATAGTGTCTCTTTGTTTGAGCATGTTCGACCCACGCCGTATACATGTTAGATTTCTTATGAAGTCTTGTCAGTTTGCTCCTGCGACAAAGACGTACTGAGTTTTTTCTTTGTTTGTTTGTTTGTCTGTCTGTCTTCGCTGTAAGAAGTCGCGCAAGCTCACTCACTGTCGTGCGCTGGCTGTTCGCACTTACTCGTTTGGTGTGCCATGCATATATGTGGTATATGAAATAAATAGCACAGTGTATCTATCTATCTCTATCTATCTATCTATCTATCTATCTACACACATACATATATGAACATCTACATACACGCATACATACATATATATGAAATATGCATCACAGTATATCTATCTATCTATCTATCTATCTATATATCTATCTATCTATCTATCTATCTATCTGCACACACATACATACATACACATCTACATACATATGAAATATACAGTACAATATATCCTAGTATCTACAGGTGTGGGGAAGGAAAGGAGAAGTCAGGATGTTGGGGGGGGGGGGGGGGGGGGGGTCGCGGGGGGGTGTATGGGTGGGGCGGGGGAGGGACCATTCCAAAACCGGCCGCCAGTTCCTTTCTCTTCCCGCGGAAATGTTATTTAACATATTGTAAACTCTCTCTCTCTCTCTCTCTCTCTCTCTCTGTCTCTGTAAATGTATGCAAACACACACACACACACACACACACACACACACACACACACACACACACACACACATATATATATATATATATATATATATATATAATAAATTAAATAAATTCCAAGGATAAGTACCGGGCACCATTCCAGCAACTTACAGAGCAGCTTGGTGTTGCAATGACTGCAAGAAATATTGAATTATAAACAAAGCTTGCTCTTATGTCTTAGATTGTAGAAATAGGGGGGTGATAAGCATTAAGCATTCATATCTGTAGCGGTAGATCATTCTGCCTAACTAACAATTTATTGTAATTTAGTCCCTTGCGGATTCATTCCAAGTACTGGCCCTCAGCACTTGTGTCTTAAGAGGTTATCTTTTTATATTTTCTACTTTTCACAAGAAAATGTAGCTTGTTTTGTTCTTTTATGATTTTCGTTTGCTTCTTAGGCGACACCTTTAGTTGTT